>VUYV01000113.1:2804310-2874877 GCA_008711295.1 Anarhynchus alexandrinus
GCAGGGGGGTTGGAACTCGATGATCTTCAAGGTCCTTTCCAACCTAAACCATTCTACGATTCTATGATTCTATGATGAAGGAAATACATGACTGCTCAGAACTCACTAAGGAATAACTTTAAATACAGCAAGCACTGTGTGGGTATCTGACAGCTGCCTGGAACCATTATAAAGCAGCACACACATACACCAGAAATACAAACATTGATGCATACTGTATTTGCATATAAGCATTATGTAAAATTCAATGAAAACATCACCCACCCTGTTGTTGGTTTTCAGAAATAAAATCCGTTCTCATTTACCAGAGCTATAATACTAATCTTAAACATCTAGCTACATTTCTAAATGAAACCAACAGCTTTGCATGTATGGCTTAAGATGCTCTCTTCTCCCAAGTGGGACTGGATGATATACCTCCTCCATCGTGTTTTGTCCTCGGGAGCAGGGAGGGGAAGGAAGTCAGGAAAGACAATTTTGCAAAACAACAGAACATTAGCATTTTGCTTTAATGAACAGACACCAAGAGATGTATAGTATAAGTTGCAGTGGCAGTAGAGGACATCAAATTTATGTATGAGATGGTATAGGAAGCAAATAATACCATGATTACAAGAGGACACTGTTGGCAGACAACTTTGCATCAACTTGAGGCATGCAGGGAGGTTACACGATCTCACAGTTCAGAGTGATGCTCTGCCCAGACCTAGTACTAAAACCACACAGGCTTGTCTTGAAGGCTTCCAACCAGGTATCAATATTTAAAGTTGCATCTAAAGTGTCCAAGCCTCTCCTTGACACCACCTCTAATAAACAAATGGCCATCTGGTCTCAGGTTTGTAGCAAAAGCTAATTGCAGGCTCAGTTTCAACTCACTCCTTTCTTCATTCAAGTTTTCAGGTCATAAGCTGAGCCATTTAATCTGGTGAAGAGTCAACCTGCGTGTTCAAAGCCCTCATAATATTCGTTACAACTAACAGACACAGATTAGAGTCTGCAATTTCTGTGATCTAACTGCTGTGGGATATGCTAGGCTCCAATTATATCTTAGTCAGTGCCATAAAAAAGGATATATGCGGCATATAACAACACGTAATGAAACATGTCAAGTTTTACCTAGAACTGCCCATTATTTTTAAAAAGAACTGACAGGTTAATAAAGCATAATTCATAAGGGTAGAGTTTATTTGCTGTAGCTTTCAGCAATTTTGCTGAGGTCGAGGCAGTAATTATACAATGTACAGATGTCTTTATAACACCTAGAATTGTGTTGATGAGACAAGCAACCATCTGAGATTGACTATTTCTAAAATACATGTTCTCAAAGCATGTTTCCTAATTTTGCAGCTGCTGAGGGAGACATCTCTGTGTGGCCAAATGTCTACCCCTCATCAAACAAGTAAGAAGGTGCCTTTAGAGCCACTTTTTCAGTTTAAAATGTTTAGGTCTTTTCAAGGTATTTTTTATTTTGTTGGAGCTTTACACCAAATGTGTAAGTTTATAAATTAATTTTCTATACATCAGTTCTGTGTCTAAACACCAACTAATAGAGGCAGAAGCCTGTACTGCAATAGCTGAAGGTGTTGATGTACACAGTTGGTACACCAATAGTAATGATATTTTATCCAGCCTGTCGTTCTTGAAACTCTTATCTGGTCATCTGATGGAGAGGCTGCTGTTACTCCAAAAAAGCTGTAAACCAGAAATAGGATATTGCTACCAGAAAACTCATTTGCACAGATTAGAGAAATCCCCAGGAAAGGGGGAAGTTGCTGAATTGTCCTGCTAGGCAAAATTTTTGATCCACTGCCTTGTGTGGGGTCAGGAGGATAATGTAAACTGATGACTGTTAGCAGGCAATGACCGCAGGGTACTCCTCCTTGCATAAGACACAGCTAGACAGATATTTTGGTTGGTATTTTAACTACCAACATCTTCTTGACCTTTCAAGGTATTCCCAATTGAATCCAACAACCCCACAAATCTCCAGGAAACCACAGAAGTTCTTTTAGCCAGGAAAATGAGCAAACTGAAAGTTCAACCTGATATTTTAAAAGAAATAAACACTTATACCTCCAGTTAAAGTCAGCAGAAGCTGAAGGAACAAAGTATCACTGAAAATGAAGCCCCAAACAATCCTCTGGAAATCTCCAACAAAGCTGAGGAGCAAACTCTGACCTGCAGTTCTCAGGCTAATTCCCTCTTTAGAAGGTCATGTTTCTTTTTTATGAAGCCAGCTCTGCAAATCTGTGTTGCCCCTCTGAATTCAGGGGCACTAGAAAAAAATAGCTGTAGGACTGGCACCAATGGTCTCATTTACCAAGACAGTATGGAAATTCCTGTAATGAAATATAATGAAACAGATGCTTGCATTCCTCCTTGCCATGATACAAGGAAGAGCAACCTCTTGCTATGGCTCTGAGCTCTCAGGTGCACCTGTTCAGCTCCACCTCTCCATTTTGAGGTGGGAATAGTGAAGGGACTCTAGCTAACAGAAAGGACATAAAGCCAGGACTCTTTCTTCAATTGAATTTGCCAGTACTGCTTGTACCTCCTCAAGCTTCAGAGCGCTTCAAGAACAACCCCACAGTAGAGAACAAATGCTTTATCACTCCAAAACAGGTCTCTACCCCAGTGGAGACCTAAATTGTACCAACATGGCATCACAAAATATTTTATTCTATCTGCTAACTTTACCATGGCCGTTAAACAACATTCCCAATCCAGAACAGACAGCTGTAAGTCATTAGCTAAGTGAACTAGCTCCAGCCTATCCTGGCACTTTGATGGCATCATATTGCCATCACAAAATTAAATGATCTGTTCTCCAATAGCAGAAATTCACCCTTTCCTACTTAGATGAGAATCATAGCTCCTGCCATTACTATGTGCATAAAAGAACTGAAATTAAGACTGTGCCATTACCCCAAACTCCTCGTAGCACAAGTAAACACTTTAATTTTGCTCACTACTGTCTAGTTGGCATACACCTTTGGATCCCTATAGACATTTCAAAGTAAACACTACGTTTTTATAAACTATTACTGAAGAAGTGAACTGTTAAACTAGAGACAGGAGCTCTGCTTGCAGCTGGCTTTGCAAAACTGGACAACTTGTTAACATGCTAATAAATGCATATCTATAGGCATACACAACTACCTTTGCCTCTTTAAAAGTGAAGGGCATGACAATTGTAGATAAAAGTGAGGTTTTCATACACACAGTAGTTACTTCAATCAAATACAATAATGTTTTAACGCTCTCATTATCTGCTATTAAAGTAGAAAGATCCTCCATAAATAAGCATCCTGGACTATCTTCATCTAACAATGAGGACAATGCAGGACTCAAGGCCCAAGGATTCTGTTTCTAATTATATCAGAATAATTTTATCCCTAATATCACTCCATTCATTAGCACCACCTTTGCTGTGCCCGAGCCCTGGCAAAGACAGCTGTGAAACACAAGATTTTGCATCTGAAAGCTCCTTCCCCAATACATGCCTACCGAGCATACCAAGTGCTTTAAAAATCAGCTTCCAACTTGAAAAGACCAAGGAGAGACAGGCAGATAAACAGGCAAGTTAGAAGAACTGGCAAAGCTGTCACTTTTTTGCTGGCTTGTCGTGATCACTTGACAGGAAAATGTTATACTCGTGCTTTCCAGGGAAGCACGGCGAGATTAGCTCAAATTGTTCTGGTCACACCAGTATCTATCAGTATTGAGATTTCTTGTTAGGAAGTCCAGTGTGGCCCCACACAAGCAGAGAAGTAAAAGAGGATAGGAAGGGTGCATAGAACTTGAATTTCCCACCAGACGCTTTACCTGGCCAAACATGTATTACATGAACCCAAAGCTGGCCAGAACTCAACCAAACACTCATGAACATGATAAGCAGAAGGACAAAAATTCAAGTTAGGCAGGTTTGAGTTAAGACACTCACCACAGGTATTACCTTTTCCTCACATTTAACCCTTTCAATGTGATCATTGAAAAGGAATGTGGACAATATAACACTAATTTGGATATTTGCTACTATTGTTCTGTACCTTAAAGACTTCTAAAAATCTGTGCTTATTTCAGATACTTCCACACAGGACTCCATTTGTTTCTAACGGGCTTGTTACATATACAAATCACTGGCAAACCATGGTAGAAGTAGAGGATAAAATGTTCCAGCCCAATTTTACTCCCCAAAACCTAAATGCACCTTCAAAAGACCTTCATGAATTGAAATGCAAGTTATATATATCTGCTGAATTTATTACAATAATTTCAAAGTAAACACTACGTTTTTAGGAACTATTACTGAAGAAGTGAACTGTTAAACTAGAGACAGGAGCTCTGCTTGCAGCTGGCTTTGCAAAACTGGACAACTTGTTAACATGCTAATAAATGCATGTCTACCTGGCAGATAAGCTTTTTCAAATGCATAGCATGAATGGGGAGCAATGAGATGAAGAGGTTGATAATTTACAAGGTGAATGTTCACTCCTGCTGCATTTAAACACATGGAAAACACTCCTGACTTCCACCAAAAAGGGGGGGAAGTATATAAAAAATATTTAACACACACCTTAAATATAAAATAATCGTTAAAGCTGCATTTTGTAAATGGAATTACCAGCTACATTAAGACTGCCAAATGCAATTAAGGAACACTAATACAGTTTTCTTTTGAAACAGAATTGAAAAGAGGGGAGAAGCAACTTTCAAAGTATAATGTTTATGAAGAATTAATTTATCATTTCAAAGCAAATCATGAAGAGCTCTGTCCAGAGCTGTATCAGCCCATCAGAGGGTTGATCCCCACTGACTATGAAAGGAACTCTAAATCTCTTGCTGCTTAATAACTCCAACTTCATATTGTAAGCATATTACAGATAAAATCTTGTTCTTTAGGGATGAGGAAAACTACATATCGCTCAGTGTCATCCTTTTCTTTAGAAGTTTTCTATTTCTTCTTAGAAGAGGAACATTTTTCTCCCAGTATGTTGGGAAAGGGCTTGTCTTAAGGGTTCTCTCCAAAAGGCCTGTGTCAAATAGACCCCAGTGTGGAAAGCTGAAAGTTGCTCCCAGCGCTCCCATTCAGTCCACCATCCGACTCAGTTAAGCTCCAAGAAACAGACTGCAAATTGTGAAAGTGGGAAACTTCTTGTTGTGCACAGTCTTTAACATTCAGAGCTACAGGTAAAACAGCAGCAGGCATTTTTAACTTCTGCTTTTTCTCCGACAACCTCATTTTTGAAATATAAACGCATGCTGTTCTTTTGAAAGGCCCCAAGGCTTTAACTCAACAAGCTTAACTAATGTTAAAACACATTTTGCTTTGTTTAGTGTCCTGGAAAATACTAGCTAGAGAGCATATTACCCGAAAAATGTGAACATTGCATTAATATTTCTTGGTGCAAACAAAGCCTCTCCTTCACTAAGATCTGAAAAATTCAGTAATATCTTCACACATTACCACGCCAACTACAATATTGAAGGCAGCTGAGGAATCAGCTACCTGAAATATCACATTTTTGTTCCTCAAAAGGAATACACAAAGCGTAAACCTTCTACACAGACACTGAAAAAGAATAATACCTTTGGCATCATCAGAGCCTGAGGCCAATAGCTTTGGGTCCATCAAGTTAAAGTCAACACTCCAGCACCTTTTCTCATGCTCCTGTTTAGAGAAACAAGAAAAATATTGCAAGGCAGTGAGCTGTAATCTGATAAAATAGTAAAAGAAAAAACACATGCTGTTTGGTATAAATTGTCAGGAGAGTCCTGGACAGAGAAGCTTACTGTGTTTAGCAGTTTCTCAAAAAATATCTTTTTTCCCAATCAGACCAATGCTCGTAGTACGCTAGACATGACATGAAAGCAGAAAACAGTAGAATGGCAATTTTATGAACTAAAACTGATTTTTTTTTTTTACTTGAAAAGAAAAAAATAAGGATTTCAGGAAATATACATTAAAGATCTGTTTTTGCAGCATGATTTAACTGGCTGTGATTCCACTCTGTGCTGCTTCTCCTTCTAGTGGATCACAGTTTTATCTCCCAATACCAATTAGATGCCCGGTCAAAGCCATTTCAAACATTTCCTCTCTGAAAGTCCAGGAAATCCTCACCTTCCTATTGAGATATTAAACAAAACTTCTGGTGTTTAATCCTGTGTTCTTCCACTCAAATATTCTTATAAGGCTGCACACTCTCCCCCAAAACACAGAAAAGCTGTATTTGCGATGCTGGCACATCCCACATGGAAGCAAAACACTGCACTGAATGAAACCCAAAATTCAGTCAAACCCTTTGTTTAAAGCCTTCGTACAGGCTTCCAAGATGATGACATGAAAAGCTCACCAGGACAGTCACTAAAGAATTTCTAATACATGCGAAGCAGATGTCAGTATGCGTGCCTCTATGCAAATCCAAATAAAAAATTCAAGTAATCTGACAGGAAGCAAAATGAGTTTGTTTTAACATAAGCAACAGCTGGTCCTCTCTAGGTTCATTATTCAGACTCATAAAGAAATGCAAAATGTATTTGAGAGGAAAACAGACGAGATTTATTTTGTCCAGTATAATTTCTTTTTAATTGAGATATGCAAAGGATTAGTGAAAACAAGCATTATAAAATGACCAAAACACAATGAAAAAGTAAACAATGGCTTCAATAGGAATTAAAACTTATCTTGAACTGTCAAGAAGAGGGAACTGGAGGCCAGTCTGCAGTTCATTCATTATCACTGACCAGTTTCAATGCACTATGCTACCTACACAACAGCTTGCAGCGCTTCCAGCCTCTCCCCAAACAGATCAACCTCTCTTCCAACCTCCTTGTTCTCATCACAAGCCTCTGAGAATCCACTATACTGAAACACAATGTTCAAATTGCATGAAAAGACAAAATGTCAGAAGCTTCTCCTGAAACAGGTCTCACTGTTGAGCTCAGCCCACTTGCGTGCACACACTGCTCTGCTGAGCACAGGAGGATATCAGGAAGGGTTCTGCCCACCACTCCATTCCAGCCTCACCATTTAAGTCTGCATTTTGCTCTTCTGCTTTATGAGTACCTGCAGCAGCAGTCACTGCAGGATTTTACCAAAGGCTTTTGACAAAGACTGAAGTGAAACAGGTATGCAGAGACAGAGGTTTCTAAAGAAAGGAGAGACAAACAACTTCCAGAAATTCATTTCTCCCTGTGCAGATTCCCTACCTGAAAGCAGCAGCAAGAAAACGTCAACTGCCTCATGATTATGACAAGAAGATATAGCTACCTCCCTTGGTGGACTACCTCTCAATAAAGCTGTGCGGATGAGACACATTTACCAAACAGGAGGAGCATCCACTTCACCCTCTGGAACGTAACAGCCTATTGCTGGACTAGAAGCAGAATCTCAGACTGAATACTGCTCCCCGCGATGTGGTCCATGGTGTGGGGAAGTATTGCTCACTGATTGCATGTTACCTGGTAGACCTTGGATCTTTGTCCCGTGAATCCATCCCACAGGATGACTGTGCCTTCATAGTCACTGCTGGCTAGCAGGTTCTTGTGGTAACTACTCCAGCTGATACAGCTTAAAAAGAAAAAGAGCCCCGGTCAGTCTTATATTAAATTATACCTTACAATACAAAAATCACTCTTGCAACATGTCAGGCTATTAGTGTCTTTGCAAAGCATGCAGCATTTGATCAAGCCACCCCACTGAAACAGTCAGGAAAGGACAAAACCAAAACTCACCAGAAATATAACAAACCTTCCCCCACAAGCTAAAAGAAAAGCTTTATTGGTCTGAGTGATGTTGCCCCCCTCAATATTAAGTAATAGGGCTTGGGATTTTTCTTTAAAATGTATTCATGTCTAATTCTGCAATTGTTTTGCTATTTGAATTGCACACAAATTCTCACACAGAGCTCAGGGTTTGATTTCTTTGCCTTTTGCCAATAGCTACTACTATTATTGTTACCATAAAGATACTACCTAGTAGAAATTATATATGTAAAACACACAGGTGCATAGATGGAAATCAACCTCTCCCCTGCCACATACCTAACATTCTATACCTGTACCTATGTACAAATGAAAGTTGGACTTCTGAGAAACTAGTCCCAGCTTTCTGTAAATGAGGAAAGACCCCCTTTCCTATCCAGAAGAAAACAGCAGTTTGCTATAGGCAGTTTAGGAGATTTTTCTGATCGAGAACTGCAAAATATATCACATAGGTTAGTTATTTTAAACTGAATTAAGTGGCCGTGAAAAACTAAATGACAATTCCACCGACCAACTCTAACCATCAGCAGACAAAACAAGAGCAGCAACACTGCCAAGTCACATTCATAGTGTTCTGGCACTATGCCTCCACTCTGACTCCCCAAAAATGTGACAGAGGTAAGAAAATTTGTAATACTTGCTCACCAATTTTGCACCATCTGGCACAAAGGCACGCCAGTTGGTATCAACTGTGATGCATGTAGCAGAAGCTGAACTGACAGATCCAATTCATGCAGGTCATCAAACAGCTCTGACACAGTTAACTAGATTATGGTAGCCTTGGGGCTAAGTTTTAACCAACAATATAAACTAGAAGTCCATGATTCTGTAACTTTTTAGTACTGCTTTGATCAGTGCAGCTACCCATTGAAGTATGATGTAGATACATGGATACTGACTTAGGAGTATTATACCTTGGCAAATTCATGGTTCTGCTATACACATGCAGCCTGATTTCCTTGGGAATACAGCATTTACACACAGAAAAGGGAAAAAGAAAAACCTTTTCATTTTTTTAACAGAGTTAAAATATATAAACAGTATTAAGGCAGCCCTGGTGTTCTGCTCCTGACTGTGGTCAAACCTAACTTACTGGGGTGTAAGTTTTAGAACTACAGAGGGATTACACACACCAACCACTAATCACAGCTCACCACTATTTAGCTGTGTGGAATCAACAAGCTTATTTGAGGTTCTGGAGCAGCCAAATATTGGGAGGCAAGAAATCCAACTGGTTTTTAAGAAAAATTTGAAGTACGTGAAAGGAACAACATGCTATTGGTGCTTGCATTAGGAGGAAGCTTTACTAAGTGATCCAAAAGACTTCCAGCTCTGACTTCCTCTGCACACATTAACCTGTCACTTAGAGAAACGAGACAGAGTCATTCAACAGCAGCAGCTTTCTGCAAGCCCCTCACACCACTGCTTGGAGAAAACCTTCAGGGCACACCTTCCCCAGTGCATCACCGGGACCTTTCTTTAGAATGGCCAGTACAGAAGGACATTTCATGACACTGCTTTCAACCTGTCAAACACTTCTCCATGTGCGCACCTCTATCTACCTGTACTCTGTTCACACACTCGCACATTTCTTTCTTACAACAGCATCCCTTTGTTTTAAAACTTTACATTCAGAAACTTAAAAAGTTTTATTTACCCAGTGTAAGTCATCATCTTTAACCACCAGCTGCTAAGAGAATGGTTGAGGTGATACAGCTCAGGTAATGCTTTCCCTGGTTTCACCTCTTCTACGATACATCATTAATTAGAAAGTGTCAGTGTCCTCAGCTCTTGTGGGCACAAGGACTGTGCTCAAATGCATCATCCAGGAGCTATCATTATCCAAGCTCTACTACCGTCAGGTACCCACATAGAAAAGCAGCTCTTGACAGTCTATGATTTACTAGAAGCCTCAATTCAGAGAGGCTTAAGTGGCTCCCTGAGGACCAAATGAAGCTGGCAGGCACTGCCCACCAGGACTGCGAGGTGAAGGTTGCAACAGTCCAGAGATAACAGTGTCTGACGTCTGGAGTCTTGTTTCCAGGCAGAGCAGTCAGTCACTGATGGAAGCAAAGCGGTTCAGAGCCCTAGAGCTACAACACAGGGAGGCTCTGGGCTGGGATCAGTCTCCAACTAATGGCAGGGGGTAGACACTGCACTAGACATTTATTGGTTCAAACCTGTTCCCCCTGCCATCTTATCTCCACTCTCGTCAGGGCCTCAAGGAGCTTAAGGGAAAAAAAAAAAATAAAAAAAAAAATCTAAGTTTAGCGATCACACAAAAGCAGGAAGAATACGGCCCAGGGTCAAATCTCAGAGAAGGCAGTCTTCTATCTGGACAGCTTTGAGAGCATGTCAGGCAGCATCAGCAGGTAGAGAGAGTCCTTGAGAAAGGCAGACGTGCTAGTGTCATCCTGGCTGGTTAGAAGACGGATGCTCCATGCTAGGGGAGCACAAGATCTACATCTGACTGGCAGAAGAGAGCTGGGTGTTGCAAGCTGAACTATGGATAGTCATGGATAACCATGTAACTGTATCTTGTCAAAAAAGAAATCAGCCCAGACAATGAAAATTAGAAGTTACTGAGTAGGCAGAAAAATATAAAGGACAGAGTTTAACAGTGCTGCTTGAGATGTGATAGATCTAAGGATATAAGAAGTGTCAGGTTGGTAGGGAGAGGTAATACTTTATTGGATCAATCAATATAGATGGAGAAAAATGAAGGGTTTCTGTGCCCAAAAGCACGTCCATTAGGTCTGGCACAGCAAAGATCAAGCTAAGCATTCTGTCCCACTGAAGTCTGATGGTGTTAACAAGGGGTTAACACTCACTTGGAAAGCATTTGTAGATAGACTGAGAGGGGGAAACAGGAACTGACAGGTGAAAAATGTTTAGGGATTTGCAGCCACTAAGTGGTTCAATTAACACCTTTTAAGTCACACACACCATAAATCTTTCATTTTTAAGGAATATGATTAAAGGATCACAACAAGACAAAAAACAATCCTGTTCCAGCTCTCTGCCTTAATTCTCCCATTATCACCACCCAATTCTCTTTACAAAGTCTGAAACTAGAGCATTCTCCTTGACATTGCAATACTTGAGCTTCTTTATATCTTAAATTCTCAAAAGTAACCTTTGTAGAGCACAGTTCAAGGTTGGGCCAGGTAGAGGGGAGCTCCCTCTCCAGGTAAAGGACACTTTTTACGGAAGGGCTGACTGTCCTTTGGTTGTATTTCCTGGCACCTGTGATGATACAAACCTGAAACGTGGCTGTCTTGGAGCTAGGACATGCCAATGTTTCGCTTCCCTGGGACCTACAAAGGGTTGAGATGCTACCGCAGTACTCGTGGATCTTTCTTCCATGCCCAACACAGGCAATTTTGTTGAAACTTCAAAGAGATCTACCTTTTTAAGTTCCCTTGAGATGTTATCATGGGTAGCAAATTGAGTAACAGGCTCAAAAAAATGCATGGGTGAGCAAGTTGGAGAGGCGGAAAGGAAAGGGCAAAAGGTGAGATGGACCAAAAATGCTGCTTACATAGTCTTCAAATTAAGTTAAGCATTGAAACCCCACAAGTACATAAAAATAACCTTTTGTAGACCACATTTAGATGGCCTGCAGCCACATCCAGGGAGAAACTGAAATGTGGAGGCTATAAGATATGATACAAAAAATAGCTACCTGAGGCTGAGAAAATGCATAATTCAGTGCTGGATTAAAAGGAGTTGTGCAAGGCCATTTTTTATTTTAAATACTAGAAGCTGTATTTTTTCAGGTTTTGCTCTGTTCTTTAATCCAGAAACAGGGCGATAGTTACACCCCAGAGGTTTATCTTGCCATAAGTTGTGATAGCTTTCCTTCCCAGGAGATTAGCCTAGAGAAACTCTAGTTGAAAGCTTATCACTGACCTCTGAAACACTCTCCTAACCTTGGCATCCGATCTGGACACATAGAAATCCTGACCCTGTAAAGATTTATGTGCATCTTTCATTTTATTCGGAGACACAAGTGGGCCAGCTCGGTTAGCGTTGTCAGTCACGCTGATGTTTCTTTCATGAGCCAGTATTTTGATGGCTGAAATATCTCAAATCCAGGATCAAGTTACCCAGTGTCAACCGCCCTTCTAGCAGCGAGTTAAAGGTTTTAATAAGGCACAAACTGCTGTGGACTGACCTGCTTCCAAGTGCCAAGTGCTTCAGATCCAGTCTACTGTTTTGAGTCAACTGACACCCAGTAGTTTTAGGACTGAAATATTTTTAAGGGTGTGATCTATTACTGAAAGGGCCATCCATGTGAATAACAACACTAACAAAATACTTCCGAGACATACAGAATTACATTACCATTATGAATGTTTTAAAAAAGCTTTTTTTTCCTGATAAATCCAAAGAAAACCTCTAGTAGAGTGAAGAGGGGTTTTTTTGTTTGTTTGTTTTGGTTTTTTTTTAAGAGAAAAACTTGAACTTATTGCAAAGTGAAGCAGTTACTCTGAAAACTGGAATTAATAAAAGTGGAAGGTGTATTTCCTTATAACCTGTTTAGTGTCAAACATTTTCTGCATTGGAAATATGGGCACCTAACCACTCCTGAGGTTCTTCAGCATAAAGAGAGCTCGTACCTCTCCAAATAGGAAGAAACACCATACAGCAAGCTTTTGCTTAATTTAAACTTAATAGTGAGAACTGACTACCATTTTAAAACCTGACAGCAATATGTCCATGAACTGCTATTAGGATAGAGCAATCACACATTTGATTTATTGACACCAAAAAATGAAACCAATAAAGCACTGGCAGCCTCCTAAAAAAAGCCTACTGATGCTTTGCTTTTACTGCAGTTGACTAAACAGATGCAGCTGATTTTGGAGCTTTGTGGTAACATCTATCACTGAAGTACAGATGCTGCAAACACACAGTGGTGAGCATGCAGAATACTAAACATGGATTTCAAAAGCATGTTTACCTAACCACACTTGCACATCACCTATTGTAGATTAACGAGGCCTTAAGCCAATTTCTTTTAACTGAACGCAAGATCTCCTTATTTTTCTCCCCCTGCAACCTATGGCAAAACAACAAATCTGCCTCTTGAATAAATCAGAGAAGAGCTGTGGTTCGCTGTTAGCCATTCATCCTCTTCTTGTCCTTTCCCATCTCCTCCTGCATGGGGGGAGCCACAGATTATTGTTTGCCATAGCTAGGGACACAGCAAGTCATAATTAGCTCACAGGGTGCTGTTTATAGCTACTACACAATGCCAGGATTTGTTTCTTGTACTGAAGCTATGAATCTGTAAATGGGATTTTTATGAGGATTTATGTGTCATCTTGTGTTTTTCCTGGAAGCTTATGCCACTATCGTTCCCGGGGGACGCAATGCACATTTACCAGAAACCCGACACACCAACTTCCTCCCCGTTCTTAAAAATAGGGATGAGAAAGCTCAGCAGATGCTGAAAAAAGAATGTATTTAAGAAGCAGGTGGGTGTAAAAAGGAGGGTGGAAAAGAGGAAGAAAGACTCAGCTACAGCTGGTAGCAGGGCTCTGCTCCAGAAAAGCCTACAATCAATTACTGCTGGCATGAAGCTCAACCTTTCAGCAGGCGCCCAGCTGGCACACGGTAGAGCAGGGCTGGGCTGGTGCCAGCTCCATCCCGGGCAAGGGCTTCCCTTCCCGCAGCTGCTCCAGGCCAGCAGACTTACTCTTGGCCAGACACAAGTCCTCGCAAATGCTGTCACCTGTCTGCTTTTATAAAAGCCCATCAGAGCTGCTGCTCCACTGAAAGCTGAGTCACCAATATAACCGCTAATGATTTATGTTCCAGCATCATCACTCTGAACAAGGTTAACCAGGATCAATTTAGGGTGAGCTTCCCATGACGTGTGTTTGGAAAGCCAAAGCGCCCACGGACAGACAGCTCTGGTGTTGTGCGAGGATGGAAGGGACATTACAAGACGTGCCAGTGTCACACACCAGCTTCAGCGGAAGAGACATATCACCACATCCTATCTGCACACAGACCCCTGCATCTCTGCCGTGGCTTCAGCCTGCTGGAGCAGAGGGTGCCCCAGGATGGGTGCTCAGGGGCTGACAGTGCACACTGCCACCCTTCATGAAGCACGACAACAGCTAAGTATCCTCAGTTCTCTGCAAGATCACCATTACCCCAGTGCCTAATGGTGTTTTGAGCAATATTATTTGATTTTTATTTTTTAAAAGGCCTACTAAAAAATAGGCAGGGCATAAAGCCTTGCACAAGGCAGTCCTATTACACAAGGATTGTTTTCAATAACAGCATCACGATGGGGCTCCAAACTCCAACCAAGAGCTTTAGCAGAATCCTTTAGAGATGACAGACAAGAGAGGTACCACCCATGTGCCACAACAGAAATACATCTGTCCCTGATATCAGAAAGGGCATTAGCAGGCAGAGTAAGCCTCTGGAAGAAGCTGTACCTTCACCCAAATGAAGATCAACAGCTTTAAGCCAAGGCTTTTTACAAAAAGCAGGCTCCACTTGTTTAGATTTTTTATTATAATACAGGCACATTTTCAGCATACTGCAATATTCCATAATGAAATTACAGCCTTCATATATAGCTTCTCCCTCAAGCTACGCCACTTCAGAATAGCAAGTTATTGTGCTGCTCAACACTGCACCAGTGAGCCCCAGCACCAGTGACTGGCAGCACAGCTAATGGATATAGCAAGGATGCATTTGACTGACAGCCTAACTTTATTTGTCAAAACCAGAAGCACCTACATGCCAAAGGAAGGCTGATATAATATGGAGGTGCCAATGGGGAAAAAAAAAAAACCAACATTTCTTCGGAGGAAAGAGAGAAACTAGGGCAAGGAAATGAAAGAAGAGGACCCTATCCACCTCTGCTGAGGCACAGAGCATCAGAGAACAATACATTTAGCATTGTCATATACATATATAATGTATAAATGCATGAAATTTGAAAAGAGAGACGAAATCTTGAATGCAAACAGTGTCTTGTCTGGAGCACAGAGCTGACAAGAGTAACATCACTGAAGGCACTAATGGAGCTCTCCTCACCAGCACCTGCTGGAGAAGTGAGAACAAACAGCTACCTAATGCCTGGCAGGATCATCAGGGTAGATCCCTGATAAATTTGAAGTAGCAAGTTTGGAATTCATCTCAGACAGACAGAGAAATATCGAATACACATTGCTTTCCTTTTCTATTTAAGCTAAGAGGTATTTATCAACTGCTAGATGGTTCTCCTATTATTCTGCTCTTCTCTCCAGAACAATGAAGCTGAACAGTGTCAACTCTGCTATGACTCAGTCAAAAATGCTGAATGTTTCTCAAGTCCAGCAAAACACATGCTCCATAATCAGTATGGCTTATCAATACAAATCCCTCTGACTGTTTATACGCATCTTGAAAGCCAGTCCCAGGGTCAGTTGCATTTACACTTTTTCTTTCTTAAAATAGTGTTACGCAATTTCTGAGAATAATCAGCAGGAATGATACAGGAGTGACTGATCTAGCTTAAGAAATGTGTCGACTGCAAAACTAAGCATGACTTTTACACTGAGTAGGCTTGCAAACATTATTAATCTTGTTGCACAACATTTTGTGTTCATAGAAGCTGGACTGTTATATAAATTTATTACTTATGCTTTCGTGGGTGCTTTACTGTTTTTTAAGTGTGCAGTACCAAATAAAAACAAATTAGTTCAACAGAGATGCTGGAGACTTGTATTATAATACTGAATTGGTTTGATTGCCTGTGTTATTTACTTTTGAGCTTTAACAGAATTTTTGAATTAGGACTTTTAAGATATGTTAGCCAGGTTCTTTCAACTGAAGTTCTGACATGGTGGTCTATATTTCTTTGGTTTAAGTCATCTAAAACCATAAAAAGTAGGTTGACTGTAATGATAGCAGCACAGAAGCAAAAATCAAGCAAGGTCTTTTCCCAACAGCTTGATATTATGAGGCCCAGCACAACAGTACTTCAGGCAGATATAAATTCATAGGCAGAAAGTGCAAGTGAGGCACATTTCCTGAGGACTAGCAGCCTCTCAGCAGAATGGAAAGGATCTGGTCAATGAAGAGAATAGAGCATGAAGGAATCAGTGGCTATTATAAAGAAATGGTCACAGAAGTTACCTTGAAACAAGTTAAGACTTTACCTGGACCATATCAGCTACTCTGCTTTTACTCTCCTTTCAACTGACTTGCATTTGCAAAGAATACAAAAGCAGTTCACTACCCCTATTTCCCGTTTTTCCTCTGGATACATGGGCATGATATTACCTTGGATGAGCCCAGCATACACAGGTAACATTGCTTGTGCTACCCGATCTCGCCCAAGTTCAAAGCAAGCTCTCCATCAGCTCCTGCTTTCCTCCTTTCCCCTCCCATTCCCACAATGGATAAAGAAAGCAAAACAGCTACTGCACATGAACAAGCAAATGGAAAAGGCCCTCTGAGTTTAAATGCAAAGTCAATGCCTACCTGATTTTGGAATTACAGGTCATTTCATTCTCAGGGTAGTGAATATCCACCGCATCCTGAATGACTGTACCATACTCATAGACTTTAATCTTCTTTGTCACCCCAGCGATGGCAAAGTAGTCACAGTCTCGGTCGAACTCAATACTGAGGAACAAAAGCACAGGTTGAGAACTGTGTAAACACAACACATGTACTTACCAGCAGGGTATTTTACCACCTAAACGTCAGTATGGCAGAGCTGATAATCACAATTTGCAGTTAGCAAATACCCCGTTCAGAGCACCTTGATCAGGTCTGGCACACACACACCAACAGCATGCAGTTCTTGCTCTCAGGCATCATTTTCTAATCCCCCCCAAACCTTCATTTACTGAAACAGGACTTTTTGTGGTAGCACAATCTCCCTTCAGCAGCCAGGATCTTTGTTCAGACGCTCTAGACGTTTTCCAGTTCAACTACACCATCTACATTATGCGGTACCCAAACGTCAAAGCTGACAGCTCACCCTGGAACCATGCTTAACATTCAGCGGTATGCTCTACGAACAACACGCCACGGGATGACTGCCCATTGATTTCTCTCAGTTGCACTGCCGCATCCCTTAGCTCCTTATATACAGCAGCTTAGTGAACTCTAAGTGTTAATGTAGAGTAAACCAGTATTTGTGGGAAAAAACCTTCTAAATTCCCTGAGTAACAACAGAGGGTCAAAACACATATCATCAGTACTGTAAAAATCATGCATGCTACAACTTCCACTTAGGGCTGCTCATGGAAACTGAGGCACCTTCTTTCTTGAACTGCAGGGCAAGTTTGTAATAGATATCAATGAAGTTGGAAGTAAAAGCAGTCACCTTATAACAAAGTTAAGCTGCAAATAAGCCTGAGGTTGTACATGAAATACATCTGAGAGAAAGGCAGGCAGCAGGTTATAAACAGCTAACGTCATTGCTGCCTTTGCAGCTTGGAAGGGCTTGAGAAAAATCTATTAGACACCTAGCAGACAGGGAAGTAAACCTCCTTCCTAGAAGGCACTCCTGCCTGCCTGCAGCCCATGTCACTGCAGGCAGGGCAGATGTGCATATACACCTACCTCCTTGCAGGAGCATTAGCCTCAACAAGACACCAGTTTGGCACTCCTCCCAGAAAGCGTTTGGGGTTATTATTTCCCCCCTCAGTCTCCAGGTTTCTATGATCAGTAACCAGCTCTCCTTGAGTCTCTTGACTAAGCAGTCAATCTACTACTTTGAGAGGCCTCTTTTGGGGTTCTTCCACTCAGCAATTCACTTCAATCTCTGCTGCCCCTATCATATTTTTTTCCAAGAAGCCACAGCATTTGTGAACCTGGCAGCAAATTCTCAATGGCAGCAGAGAAAACAGAGTTTACACTGATTTCACATTCATATATCTTGAAAAATCCTGAGAGCAGGGGTATTCAAGGTATCTTTCTAAAATTAGAAAGCATTAAACCAATTACAAGAAGAGGGGGGGCTCTTTAGGCTGCCCCCATAGCTATAACAGCTAGAATTTTCTACCCCTCAACATAGGTGAGAAATTGAAGGCGCTGCAATGCTTTCAAGGGAAGATAAATTTAAATGCCAACAGAGTTTTCAAGTCCTTGTAAAGCAGATATCATCAAGTTATTTTTAAACTACGGAGAGAAAGGATTGTTGATATGCAGTCTGACGGTATAAAATAATTCAATGAAACAGCTTGCAACTTGGCCTTTTAATTCAGGCACCTAAACTTCTCCAAAGCAGTGGCAGGTGATGGTCCCACTCACGACTGCTTGCTTGCTTGCTGGAGGAGAAACGAGCTAGTCGGGTCAAGTCTGCGAAATCGCAAGCCCCCCAAAAGGCAAAGAAAAGGAATGTGCTTATGGCTGGGAAATAAAGGAAGCAAGCATGCATCTATTTAAATAAAACAGGAGAGTGAAAGAAGTCATCTAAGCAGCCAGACAGCTCTCCCTTGCCCCAGATCTACCCTAGTCTAATCACTTTTTATACAAACAGGACGAAAGCACCATTCAGGCCTGTCTTGTCAGCTCACCCTATTCTGTGGAAGAATTTTATAATCGAAAGATTCTATAACAATACAATGGATTTACTTCTACCACAATCTTAATTGAACCGCTGTCTCAGCTCCTGCTCACTGCCCTGTGGATTCAGGTAAAGCGCAACTAAACTGATGGCAGCGATTCATCTACTTGGATTGAATTTATACCCTTAGCCTTCTGCTGCTGAAGAAAAAAAAAATAATGTATTACATCGTCTGGTAAAAAGCCAAGTTATTAGAACAGAATAGAACCTCTCTCACCTGGGGTGGGTTTGCTTCTCTAGCATTAATTCCATTTTTTTTTTTTTTAAATAGAGAAGTGCTGTAGACATAACAAATGAGTACTTCAATATGTCTATAAAAGTTAACACACCATTTAAAAATTAATAAAAAGCATCAGCCAATGAAAAATGATTGTCAGACCCGTGACCTTCAAACAGCATCAAAGACACTGCAGGGAGAAGGAGGATGCAGAAATAAACCACCAGCTGTACAGGTGTTTGTTACCTGTGACAGAGGCAGACAAACCCAACACAGCAAGTCTAACACACACTTGCACCTTGGCTTCCATCACCTATACACAGTCCTGGTACAAGTGCTCTCATTTTCTGCCAGTCAGCTTTTAGTAAGGAATTTACAAAGAAAAATATGGACAACCTAAGTAGCTAATCAAGTGGATTATTTACCATATAAAATTATTCCTAATATTTGCAAAGCTCTGCTTTCCCCTGGACTAATCAGGATTAGGACAAACAGCCCACTTGCATAGCAACAGTTATTTTTGTACTTTTTCCTACAAGTCTTCCAAACACATTTAGTATCATGTAAGGCTTATTTGCATTTAACTAGCTTGATGGTATTTCTGTCACTTACTGCTTGAAATATTTGTGTCAATGTAAGTGCTTGCGTATATACAAGCTTATCTATATGAGGATTTGCAAGAGAACTTAGTTTTATTTTGTCAAAAGACACAACAGGGTTGGGTCTGAAGAACAACATCATTCTGTTTTGCAGGTGATACATTTCTACAGTCAAAGTGAATTAGTCATCAGCACAATGATAACATGCAATAGAGTAATAGGAAATGCTTTATCCTTTTTGTCAAAAAGGCCATCGAGTCAAGAGATAAACCAGCTAGACAACAGCATCTACTTCACAAGTGGTGAGAGGCACAGTGCCACCAGCGAGCCAAAGCAACACATAAAACGTGCATGCAATGGCTATTAACGTCCTGCTAAAATAAGAGCAATGTGCTTTGGTAGCACTATTTTAAGTACACTTAACATGAGACTGACAATGAATGTTTTCACCATCTCAGAGGGCAGATGGTGCACCAACTGTCTGTGCGTGCTACAAACCTACCTCAGTCCTAGCATGAAGCAACTTCCTCTAGAGACAGGAGACCAGTTCAGATATTATAATTTTTTTTTAAGACATATTTTAGATCATTTGAACATCCAGTGAAGTTCCCTTTTGGACTAGCAGTGGTCCTTGCTCCTCAAAGATGTGCACATTAGAAACAATTAGCAATTGTTCCTTTTTTTTTTTTTTAAACCCACTTTTGAACTCCATGTTTCTGACCAACAAAGACTAGCTGAATTTTTGTAAGGAATCTTTTGGGGACACAAACTCCTGGATATTTGATTCATAAATGTGCAACAGTATTTACTTATAAAAATCAGATTGAAAGGAACTGATTGGTTTGTTTTAGGGAAAATGGAAGACAGACATCTCCAGTTCCCAAGTCACTGTTTTCTTTTTCCTAAGAAGTTAATGACCAGTGAGTGTCCTATGGAAATAACACTAACAGCTTCTAGAAAGTAAACACGTTCTCAAGGGTTCTGGTTGCTTATCTTTATTCTCAATCTGTGAGATTACAAATCAATTGCTTTATTTAATGCTAAAACCTACGACCTTGGAGAGCACTTGTAGCTAACAAATGGAATTATGAAATAAATTG
This sequence comes from Anarhynchus alexandrinus, assembly GCA_008711295.1. NCBI lineage: Eukaryota > Metazoa > Chordata > Aves > Charadriiformes > Charadriidae > Anarhynchus > Anarhynchus alexandrinus. Next base: position 2,824,585 of record VUYV01000113.1, read on the forward strand.
CTTCTGAAACATGTCTGAAAGCTTGGCTTGATGTCGAGGGTAGAACAGCGGGGAAACAGTAAAGAATGAGTATTTACCAGTTCTGCCATTGTATAAAGACTTGCTACGTTCACATCCTGATGGTGCGGGCAGTTGTTTTCCACATCCCAGAAGGACACACTGGAGTTAAAGAACGCATACAGATAGGCAAATAAATTGATTAAAGGAATGGAGCAGCTGCTTTACCATAAGGTTATGAACAAGGTGCCAGCAAGACTGGTGTTCAATAAGTCACTCCACACTAGAACTAGGAGGCACCAATCAGAAGACTGATTTGGGACAGATAAGGGTTTCCCCCCTCTCATTCACACTTTAAAAACCACACATACACTCCAGGTACTTATTCCTGCAAGACACGATGGTGGCAGAGTGAACCTGACGACAGTATTCCATGAACAACTGGTCCATACAAGATATTAACAGAAATAAATATGGACATACCCTTTAGTATCCCCAATGTAATGCTTGTGGACACCGGCAGGCCACAAGAAGACAACTCTACAGGCAGTGACAAGGTTGGCATGCTTTGTGGTCCTCCGCAGGGACAGCATGGGGCTAGATGCCCTCCAAACCAACCCTCAGGGCAGCTCACACTATACCCGAGATTGCAGTTTGAAACGCCCCAGGGGTCAGCCTAGAGGGGCACCAAGCCCAGCCAGTTTCCATGAGAAACAGATACATGCTGCATCTATTCCTTCAAATCAGGAGACGGGGGGGGAGGGGTTGCATCTAACTGCATTTGCCTTTAACTGCATCACTAGTTACAATTAAAGGTCTGCAGCCAACTGCTCCTCTCCCTTTTCCATACACACGCTCTACAGTTGTTACTATAATGAGCCCTGACTTGGTAACGAGATCTATGGCCGTAGGAGTTGCCATTTCCACAAAGTAGATGACTCAGTCCCTCTCAAGGGACTATATATATATTTTCCTCCCTGAATATACCAAAGCCTTTCAATTCTACTTCTACCTAATACGGTGCTGTTTCTATTTCTATACTCCTAGCTTGCTGTGGCCCCATATGTAATTGCAACATGGATATATTAATCTCAGTTTTGGGGTGACTTAATTAGTGAGAGAAAGGAGAGATAACAGCAATTTTGCTCTTCACTTGCATTTCCTTGAAGTCTTTCTCACTCTAGGCTTCCACTCCCTGGCCTCCAAGGGATATCCTGTCACTTCTAACAATCCCAAGTCCCACTGTCTTATAGCCTGGTTGCCTATTTCCAATGCCCATTTTGAGGCACTGAAGTCAGAGATTAGAAATTTAAGTAACAACCCGACATCATGACCACTAGTGCAGACTGTTCAGCACCTGGGACTAATACAAAAATTAGTATTAATATCACATACCTGAGAGACTGTTTTTACAGCAGACTGATATTTGAAGGCAGAGTAATTAGTGTCACTAAGCGTGCACTAGCATACTAATTTGTAGCTTTTAAAAACAAAGCTATATGCAGGCATAGGAAGCTGCTATTACAGCGCTCAGATTTTGTGCTCCATCAGCTCAAAGTCTAAATTCTATCACATATAAAAACAAAGGCTACTGAGACAAAGCATATGAAGTTTCAGTAGCAAAAGTCTGTTTTGCTACAGCTGTGACTGGCTGAAATAAAAAATTGATTTTTTTCCCCGCTCCAATAAAGCAACAGTTGCATTTGTTACTCCTTACTCTGGAGCACCACCTAAATAAGGTCACTGTTGCTATCATGAAGTCCTTAATCTGTGCCATAGGGCCAAGGATGGACCACATCTGGTTGAATATATTCCCCGATTCAAATGCCTGTACTACCAAATGTTTTCCAAAATATAAACTGAGCAAGTATACTACAATCACAGTCAGGTTTTGACAATCTCTAATCAGGAAGGACCACTTAAAGAAAAACCCTTTGATTCTCGACTGCTCTATGGATAGATAAATTAATTGTATAAATGAGATTCCACTTAAATGCATTGTATCAGAGAGCAAGCACCTTCATCCCTAAGAATCACATTAATTTAGGTTAGATGTGACCCCTAGATTACCAGAAAATTGCCAGATTTGTCCTCTAATTGAGGAAAAGTTGCCTTCACTACTACAGTTATGGCCTCTCAATGGATCAGCTTCAAGTCTAATGGAAGTCCAATGAACACCACAGGACAGAGCTATTTCAGTCCGATCCCATTCCTTGGAGTTGTTTGTGATACTCCAGCTCCAGGTTCAGCAAACCCAGTTGCCTAATTAGATCATGAACCTAGTCTCCTTTTAGAGGAGACTACAACCCAAAATCTCCCAGGAAGCCCTAGCAGACTTCCAGCCTTGTCTATAAAACGCTATAGCTAGAGACAACCTGTTCTACTGCATAAGGGTTTTTTTCCATACATGCATTCAGGGGAACCCAGCTTAATTAGCACTAATGATGAGAAAACCTATAGGGAACTACTGAATTTTGCAAGCAACAGAACAAAGCGTATTGATAAAAAGCCACTTTACTGCTAGGCGATGCTCTTCTGCATGCTGAAGAGAAAATGACGACAATCCCAGGGTTTATATGCCAGATACACAAAAGTACAATAAGACAAAGCTGCTGCAAACAACTACCATGCAAGTTAATGAGGATTAGATTCAGTTTTTCCACAAACACCATTTTAAATAAGCTAGAGTAGGGAAACATTAACTGAAAATGCCAACAGTTAAACGCAGAATATTTCTTATGACGCTATTTAAAATTCAAGCCAAATTATCAGTCTGCCTGCTGTAATATTCCGGGTAACCCATCTATATTTGAAAACCAGGATCTGCCCCTTCGCCCAGCTGGGCTAATACACAATAGGTTATGAATAGCTCTGACAGTAGCAGGAGCACAGCCTCAACATTACAAAATTCTAAGGTGGAAGAGCTTTTAAGTCTCAAAACATACTCAGCGGTCTTCTCTCTGCATTCAAGTTGGGGAAACACTTCCAGAAGGGAAGGTTGCAGCCTCTGCCCAAGCCGTATAAGGAGCAGGTTTGAGGTAAGAAACCCTGCTCCACGACGAGTTACAAGGTTGTCTGCACAGCCCTACCATCTTATCAGGATTATGCCATTAAGTGGGAAGGAAATCAATCAGTTGTGATAGATACTGAAGTGTCTACTAAATATAAGGCCATTCAAAAGCTTGCAGGCTTGTTTTCAAGCCACCACACATTTATTACTGCACCAACAAGGGTTTTGTTTCTTCAAAATTGAGCATGGCAGCTGCAGACAGAGCCGAAGAGGCCAAGGAACAAATATATCTGAAAGAGCTCAGCACAGGAAACCTCCGTCAATATCGGGACTGTAAACAACACAGCCCATCCATGGGCTCCAATGATTCCTTCATGATTTAGCTGCAGCAGCAGAAGGCATTAATGCCTTCACCTGACCACACTGCCAGAGGTCTCATTTCCCAGAACAAATCACCACCCAGCCCAGTGCTCCAGTACACAGCTTGCCGTATTATTAACCCAAACCTCCAAATTCACCCAACACTGCCATCAGCTCTTCTGCCAGACACCCCGCAGCTGAGCATCAGGAGGGACAGCTGGAGACAGTAACCTCTTTAGACACCTCAGTCCAATTCAACAGGCACCGCAAGTCTGGGCACCAGCCTTCATAACTACTGAGTCCGTACGACACAGATGAGCCATCTTGAGGAGCCAAAGAACAGGCTGGGACAATTAACTCTGACGGTCCTGCTGCCTGGTAATGATGGAAAGAGGTTAAAAAAACCCCAACATTTGAAGCATTTTTCATTCAACTGCCAAATCTGTTTCAGGAGACTGTTTTGATGGCATTTTGAATCTTCTTTGGTCAGTATTTTGTATGCTATCCTTATTTAATTATTCTGTAGAAAAATTAAAGGTTCTGATGAATACCCTTCATTTAACAGTTTCATACAGAAAGAAACCTCATCTTCCACCTTTATTTGCACAAATGTATACACACACTTGCATATAAACCGGTAAGAACATAAATAAGTGTCACTTCATAACTTATTCTACAAAACACCTATGCAGCATATAAATCCCAAGCATCTCTGTCTTAAAGTCTGCATTTATTAATACAGACAATATTAATAATCATTAGCTCCAGCATCTTCTCCAGGCTGAGCTACTTGTAAGGTGTTTTATTTTTTCTCAGAACTGTTTATGCCCACGCCATACACCTTTGCATGGCTTAACACACCACCTCAATATTTTTTTTGTTTTCAACTCTCTACCATTTAACAGACTAACTCCTCTAGTTAGCAAGGACGGAGAAAACAGAAAATCCAAAGGCATGCTAATGCTTTCCAGATAATGACATTCTAGCAAATTCAGGCATTTCCCACAAATACGTCTAGGGAATTAAAACAACACTGTAATAAGCTACAGAAATTCATGTTCTATTAATAACAGGCTTGTTTCCTCAAGCAGACACAAAAATTCACTGTATCAACACTCAACATTGAAAGAAAGCTAAAAAATTGGGGTGGAATTAAGGGAAATCTGTCTTTGCCTTTTAGCAACACTATCAGCACGTAAGTTCTACATACAAGATGCTGTGAAACCACAGCTTTCATGGCTTCCAAGTCCAATTCCTGATGACGCGCGGAAAGTAGACTCCACAACCGAGATGGTTGTAAAGTAGGTATGTTTATTCAGCGCCGGGCATATCATATACCCCTGACTCACTGAGGCCAAGACACAGCACTACCATCTGATGACAGCCATTATTACATGAACATCAGGAGGAACAGAAGGGCAGCTACCTGCAGCCTCACAGAAAAGATTTTTGTCCTGATCAATCAAGAAGGGGTGGATACAATGATGCAATGCAACCTCCACATGGTACAATCCTCCTACCCTAAATATCAATCTCTCGGAGGACATTCCTGACACTACAGCATCCATTTTCCTCCTCTTTAAAACCTAATGCCAGAGGAAGGTGCTTGGCAGAAAGTCAAGGTGTCAAGCTTCTAACAAGCTGATCATGTACCTTTATCACAAGAGTACAGTCCCCAAGACTTGGAGGTCTCTAGTCCAATATCCTGCTTGGAATACCTCTGAGGATGGAGTTTGCAGAACCTATTTGGGAAGCCTGCTCCAATGCTGGACTGCCCCACGCTGCAGCCAGTTACCAGTACACAACATTTGCCAAGAAATGAAAACTGCTTACGTAAACCGCACAAAGTTTCTTCAAGGAAGAAAAAAGAAAAAAAACATGAAGAGCAATCATTGTTTAATACATTTGGTTTAAAAGCCGATTCCCAAATTCATCAAAAGACTGTTCAATACTTTTAAGAGACTATTCACAAAGTTTAAATCAAACTAAAAAACCTCATCTAATTATCTGCAGATGGACACAGGTTTGAAGTACTAAGAGAGCTTAATGGGAAAAAGATCTTCCTACTACCAAATAGTCTCAAATTACTAGGAAAAAAAAAAATGAGGTCCCACTGGTGGCCATGCAACTTCCATTCATTAACTTCCCAATTCCAAGTTATTTAAGGTTTACCCCTAAAAGTGAAAACTTATATTTATGGAAGAACCAACTTCTCTCTCTGCAGTGTCCCCGCAGTCACCAGGTTTACTTTTCAGGTCAGGACTGGGGATACGAGCAGACATGCTCTTTTCTGTTTTCAGAGTCCCTTTCGGTACTAGCAGCCTGTACTGAGGACTTGGAGGGCTATGTTACAGAGTTGAGAGTGTCTCTGAACTCTGAATTCACAGATCTGAACTGACATCTGTATAACCCTTCTGCTGGGTACGAGTCACATTTAGCATCTGCTCAAGGGATCCAGACCACAATTATGTACTAGGAAATCTATCAGTTTCAGCACTCCAGAGAAAAAGAAGAGAAAGTAAGGGAAAGGCTCTGTACTTGACTCACTTCTAATTAAACAAAATCCCATTTCAGCCCCAGACAACCCCTGGTCCATGGTCCAAAACCTCAGACGAAGTAAGAGAACCACAGGAGAAACACAAACTTCAGGTAGTTTCGGGGCATTATACTTCAAGTTTCCTCAGTCACGCTGCAGTTCAAGTATCTTTATCCAAGCATTTCTCTCTTCCTTCCAGTTGTGGGAACAGTCCAAATAAGACAGATCCATGCACAGTTTTGAGCTGCCACTTGTAAATAAAAGTCCACTCAAAAAATGATCGATTTAACAGACTATAAGAAAAATTCAGCCCTCCTCATTTCTCATCTTCTCAAGGAGCAGCATCTACTGTACTCTGAAACATAATCTTGTGAAGCATAAATGAAAGAATTTAAGTGGGTTTATCTTTACCACCAAGATAGAAGCATTGCTGGTCACAAACTTAATAAAACAGCTCATCTAATCCTAGCCAGACCAGGGCATTAAAAAAAAAAAAAAAGGAGCTTGTTATGGTGGACACAGAACTAAAAGGTACCTTGTTAAAGTCTGGATCTGAGAATTTATATGGATAAGCAATTGTAGTCCAAAGTAAAAAGGGGAACAAAAAAACAGAATGGTTCAATGAATACATGGAAAACATACTCCTAAGGGATGTTTTTTCTTTTAAGCTCACCTTTGAGGAAAGGATTTCAGGTCACATTATTGAAAGGGTCAACACAAACAAAAATACAATCTTGAAACCATCTTAATGGTACTGTTTGAATGCTAAGAGAAACTTCTTCATATCTTGTTCATTACTTAGAGGCAATAGAATAATAAGCAAGCAATGAAAAAAAAGAATAATGGACAACAAAGGTAAGATCCAGGTTTTGAACAGAGTCTCAAGATTCAACAAATGAGTTGAAGGTTTCAGCAGCCAAAACCAAAGTTGTTTCTTTCCCTCTGTGTAAATCGCTACTCCCTTAGAAAAATATAATTAGCCTTGGCTATCCAAAACCATTCCAATGTAAGAGAAATGGTAAGGTAACCCAGAAGAATTTCAAGTCTGAGCAGATGACAAAAAACAACACCACTTGCCCCCAAACCTCAGGGCCTCTGGGAGAGACCTACTCGTGTTTCCATCAGACCTGGGAACCACCTGGCAGGGAGAACCAGCTTTCTGATAACCAGGTTTCAGACAGGCATCTTGCTGCAGTCTGTTTCTTGGATTTTTCTATTCTTTTTTTAAAATATGAAAGACTGCCACATTATTCTCTGAAGGCCTCTGACAGTGCTAAAGCAATTTTCTACATAAATCATTGTAATGCTAACGCTGCAGTTTACAGACCCATCTTTAAAAGAAAGCCTTTACTATTTACTGCCACAGCAAGCAGAGAGAAGAAAAGTTAAGCTCTGACGACTGCTATGTCTGGGGCCATAATAAATGGAAAATTTATTCCTTGGCCCAGTTCTAACAAAACTTAATATACTTGTGAAAACCGTGTAAATACTTTGTACTTAAGAGAACTGACTGTATAAAGAAAACATTTAGCATATTGAGGTACACCTACACTCACATTGCAAGCATGCTGAAAGTCCCCCAAATATTAAAGCAAAACTGAGCAACTAGCAATTGCAAAGCCTTGAATGTGTTTTACTGAATATCGTTCTCTGTTAATCTGTTTTTCTTGAAACAAATAAGCAAAAAAAAGGACTGAGGGTTGTAAATTTTGCTTGTGAGCACGTTTCTAAGCAAGGTAAGAAAGCTCTCCCTCACTGAGCTTACGATCTCGCTGTGTATACCTTTCCAAACAAGACCATAAGCCCGTGATGGAAGATTCACAGCTTAGGTACCAGCCTCACATCAGTGCCTCACCCCCTGCCCACCTCCTGCCCACAGCCCCACGCTGCCGGCACCGCAACCGACGGCTGCCACCATGCGGATGCTGTGCAGCCACCGCAGAGCCGCCAGCCCAGCAAGGCTCAGCATGGGTCCCCTGGGCAAGCTCCCTGCCAGGCTGGGGAAACCTGGAACTGGAAAGCAGAGCATTGGCTTATCTCTTCAACCTGAAAGGCAACTGTAGCTTTCCTAATTTTTCCAGAATTTTATAGTAGTACAACCTACGTAGTGTGTTTATGGTCTTTTATTAGTCCTCAAGAAGTCCAGACGCTCATAAACATGCTTGTGGCAAGGTGCTGTGCTCAGGAGTGTACTGTTGCTGCTCAGTTTCAGGTTTTTTCAGCCTGTTTATGTACAGTCATTAATTACACTTTTCATCCTGTTACCATAAACCCAGTTTTATTTCCCTTCTAAATAAACATCAAGGTTTTGCAGATAACTAACATTTCCATCTTCTTCCTATGCAAACATAGAGCTAATACATCCTAAAAACCTCTTTATTTAAAACCAGCAGAGCTTTTGGAGTCCAGTGTATGAACTTCATGTAGGATTAAAGCAATGCAAAGCAAACACCCTTATATTCTGTCTGTTTGTAACAGCAGTTTACTTTTTTTAGAAAATAAACTAAATTACATATAAGGAAGTATAACTTCCGGTCAATTCTACTTTTATTCTTAAATATAATCGAAATATCTCTTTAAAATACTTTTTCAAAAATTTATGAGGACTCCTTAATTATTAACCTTATATTTGCTTTCTGTTTAAATGCATTTGTCTCAACAGCTAAGCAGCAAGACTTACTTTTTGTTATTATTTCATCAGTGTTTCCTACAGCATGGCCAGGAACACCTTCAGAAGTCAGTGCAGTCAGCCAGATAATAAGACCTTTCACAACATATCACTCAGTTAAACAGCTTTTTAAAGCACCCCAATAATTAATTTGGCCCCTCCATGGGTACCTAAAAGCCGCTCTATTATCTTAAGCTGTCATCACCGAGACGCACACCTCATTTAGCTTCACAGACTCTCTCTGAACTTGACTCTATTAATTTGGATGAAGAACAATGGTGAACACAGAAGTGTGTTGGCCAACACATTACATGTAAAACAAATTCAAACTTTAAAGGAACTGTTTGGATAGCCAGAAGCTAACAAGAATTACAGTGGCAGCTCATTCAACAGCCCTGCTTTATCAAAGCACTTAAGGACACGCTCAAATGTGAACAGCCTCAGCCCACATACTAAAACCCCTAAAAAATTCTTAAATGCTTCGATAAATAAAAAGCATGAGAAGGGGAGAACATTGAGTTGGAAGCAAAGTTATTTTTCAGTTAAATGCATTTAACTACCGATTCTAGCACTATCTTGGACGGAGGCCCCACAAGATCTTCATTTTAACAACAGTAACATACATACTTTTCAAACATGTATTTCACCCAAGAATTATAATGCTTCAAAATGGGAGCGAGATTTACTGCCCTTCCAGCATTTTCTAACCAAATACTGCAAAAATGCTGCTCTTGCAGAATGTCAAGGAGAAGAAAGGGCAAAGGAACAAAATCCAATCCGTGCTGAAGTTGGTAGCTGAGGAAGTTTGTCTACATTGCAGTGAGATTCCCATCTGCATTTCATTGCAGCTAGTGTGAACCCAATCAGTGCAGGTTAAATATACGTCAGATCAGTGATTATTGTGTTCTGACCTCTGTGGCTAAGTCGGACATTATACATTCCTGCTACATATTGCAGTAGTTAAGGAATCCATGCTGCTTTTAAAAAAAATATGTATTCTATGCTGCTACACATGCCTCCATTTCTTCACATAGTGCAAATTTCTTTGGGTCTTTCAAGAAACATTCAAGATGTTCTGTCTCTGTCCAAATGGCTCCTTCATAAGGTATTAGATCAAGAATCAGAAAACCCAAGTTCAATTATGTTCAATTCATTATGTCATTGTCATGTTTCTTTCAAGACCTCAGGTATGGCCACTTTGGATCTCCTGCTCACCATGTATAAAATATAGATGATACTACTTCTCTCCCTTAAAAGGTTGCTGTGAACAAACACATTTAAATTTGTGAAACGTGCCTGCAAGAAGCTAATGGGTCCTACATAAGTGCCATGTAGAAAAGATTTCCCAGTTAACATGTTGTATCATTTTTTCCACCACCACCAGCTCAAAACAAGCTACCACAGACTAATTAAATCCCCCAGGGTATGCTTCCACAGCTGCTGAATTCAGTTTAAGGTTAGGGCTGTTGGCAGGTCCCAGCCTCTCCCTATCCCACATGCTCTCTTTAGCCCCTAAGGGAGCTGGTTCATGGAGCTTAACTGGAAGAAACTAATTCTGTTGAAAGACAGTCAATAGCATTTCACCAGCTTAAGTGTCCAGACTGGTCCATGGGAGGCTCAGATGTGCCTCAGCAGTGGTGCACAGGACATGACCACCCCACACGGCAGGGGATACAGAGTTGTTGTTGGCAAGAACGAAGCTGTTGAGTTGGCTTTGCCACAACCACCTCCTCACTAGTGTTTAGCACAGTAAACAGAGCTTCCAACACTTGAGAGCTCAAGCAATCACAAACAACTCAGTTATTTAATATTTGCCATTACAACTGGATCCACCAACAATATTTAAAACCACCACAGATTCTTAAAGCTACCAACACCAAGCAAGATGGATGTTTCTTAAATTGCTAGAACTGCATCACTTACAACACAACTATACTAACATGAAGAGGACAACAGGCTTCATGCTGTATCACAACAGCTCCAGATGCTCACTGGCACCTCAAAGGTTCTGCATTCAATCTTGACCAAAACCAATGGGAATAAAAGGTACTACTGTGGTACTTGAGTGCCTTCACAGATCAATAATAATCACACATTTGCAAAACTCTTTTTGGGAAGTGACTGCAAAGTGTTATATATGTACACACCATAACTTGTTTAATACAGGTTATTAACTCAGCCTCAGCTGCTTGTATCAGCATGAGACGCACTGTCAGAGCTGCAGTATGTCTTACCTGGATACTATGCTGGAGCCATTGTAGAGGTCACTAGCGTAAGACAGTGTTGCCAAGGGTCGGACAGAATTGTAGCGCGTGAACTTGGATAGACACTCCTGAAACTCATCCAGCTGGCTTGTGGTTCTGCTGTCATCTAGGGAGAAGCAGCAGCATTGAGGAGAACAGAAACAGAGTAAGAAGATAAACAAACTCAACAGCAGACAAATCAGGATGTATGTCTTTACGTGACACTATCTCCGCTTGTTATTTGGGGAGGATTCTGGGTCAAAAAACAGGTTCTCTCTCACCTCTAGCATTCCCTGAAAGCAGTATGATTTTTCCGAGCACAAATTAAGTCTTTCTACTGCAACGCTGGGTGAACCTAGCGTGCTGAGAACCTGCCTAGAGATCAGAAATACAGCCTTCCTGGTAGATAAGCTCATTTATTTCATTCAGATTCAGAGCCCATGGGCCACATAGATTATTAACAAAAAACCTTAAAGTGTATCAAAATGCACTGTGAAGAACATGCCTAGTTTTCTATGGAGGTGAAAGTATATTCCTTTCCCCATACTTCAGTTACAAGATGCCTACATTTGGTGTCAATTACATTCAAAATACTACTAGTAAAGAAAAAAAAAAAATTGTCTTGTTACTCCAAAAGCAACAGAGCTAAGGAAGAGTTGTTTCAGGGCTGGAGAAGGAAGACAAACATGAAAACAGAAGACTCCCTGTACTATAAGTTTTGTGAAAATTATGACCTTCAGCAGACAAGGTGAAATTGAGCCAGCTTGAATAATGATGATAAATATTCTGTGGAAAATGGAACAGTTTACTACAAAAGTTAAAACTAAATTGCAGTGTAGATAACTGAAAGTCATTTCCCAATTCCTCAGAAGTACCAATTTTTCTCAGTATGAACAGAATTTTATGCAAACCATTTTAAAATTTAGTATTTCCTAAATAAGGAAAAATTCCTAACTTATAGTGATGACACATAGCCAAACCAGCCTTCCTAACATGACCACGCATCTGCAGTCAAACATCATGTAGAGCCTTCAGCCTTTGTAACAACTACCAGAATTTGCAGCAATTCTCCCTTTCCTCCTCTAATACTCCCACGTTCACTTTGTCTTTTTGCACCAGTGCAATGTAAAGGAACTACAGCTATGGCTGCTCTCACAGCGCTAACACACAGCGCCTCAGTTTACAGGTAGTCCAGTTTGCAAATCACATTACTGCACACCTTGCCTCCTGTTAAACCACAGCATCCACTGCAGCAGCAGAGGGCTGAGATCAAATCGCACCCACTAGTTAAGTTATCCTTATCTGTTTCCTTAGCAGCAGCATAAGGAAACAACAAAGCTCCACTTATTAGAAAGCTTTGGAAACACGGGGGTGAAAAAATGAAAAGGTTGATCTATAGAAGCAAAACACAGCTGTGATTTCTTGTGGGAAAACTCAGAGAGCATAATCACTTTTCTGCACTCTGGTAATTCCTTGCCATCGGATATTATTATCTAGCTCTACACTTGTAAGGCATTTTGAAGTGTCCCTTATATGCTATTTAATGTTTAATCGTATAAAGGATCAGTGAAGGCTAGTAATTAGCATGTTTAAGAGTACTAGAATATACATTACCCATGCCAGATGGATCAAAAGGGGCAAAATGAACAAAGTACTGCTCCAAATTAAAATCATCAGCACCTGACCACTACAGGAAACAGCTCGAGGAGAAGCATGTAAACATCAGTCAGTGTTTTTCAAAGACCCTTTCCTCCTTCAACACTTTGATAGGAACAAATAGCTGCTACTCTTCCATTTCCCTCATTTAGAGATCAAATACACAGTCCTCCTATAATTTATTCTGTACCTGTGCCTGGGAAACCGAATGTTATTTCTCAAGACATTTTCCCCGTCAAAGTGCAAGGCCATTTCATAATTACAGTTATGTCTCCACTCCCTGCTAGAACAGTTATAGGCACCTCTTACAAAAAGCTTTAAATCCACATTAAATCCTATTTAAAATGTGTCAAAAAGCAGGAATGACTTAAGATGAGAAAAATTAATCAAGTATCACAGGTTATCCCTCATTTAGGAAAAAACCTGCACTTGCAAATCCTCTGCTCTTGGTGCAGCTGACACATGTGAATACAAAAAATAGTTTCACTGCATTCATATTTATAGTTCCAATTATGAAGAAAGATGTCTTCTAGAAAGGAATGCTGGGAAGAGCCCCATTTGTTATCCTTGGTTAGTAAGTATTATTTTAACATAAACACAGTTATGCATCACCAAGTTAGCACTGCATGAAAACATCTCAGTGTGATCTGTGAAGGACTGTAGTCTGCAAAGCACTTGCTAGCACTTCACAGGAAACTGGCTGGTCACATACAACCAGCTTCTCAGATCTTCCAGCTACTGAAGCACCCTCTCAACGTGCTGCATTCCTTGTTAAAATTATTTTGCTGTGCATGATGAGACCTGAGTCAGTCACTGCTCTAAAGTAGGTAGAAGATGTAGACATAGCTAAGAGCAAGCTCCAATGAAACATGTTGCAGTCTTTAAACTTAAAGCCAATTTATTATTCAAGACTCATTTTTATTTATTTTAAAGTGTATAAAGCTTAAAATAAATTAATGGAGGAAAAAAAGTAGGGGTTTCTATCCCAGCTCTCTTGCTGATCTCTGTGTTCTGGGAGGTTGGTCTTTGCCTTCCAAGGCTAAAAATAAAGATATTCTGCTGCAGCAACGTCTGCCTGGTTCCCTTCTTGTCCCTAGGAGGTTTCTCCCATCCCCTGAGGACTGGCTGCTCTCCATTGCAGCCTGTCAGTCTCTATACGAGCTGCAGCTCACAGCTTGGTGCTGCAAATCTTTTGCCTGCCACATCCCATTGCCTGAAACTTTTCCCCCCAAAGCTGGTTTGTTTCCCAGAGGGGTCACAGAGCAACCCTCCTCATCCTCAAGACATATTCATTTGACTCGTTCATTTCTTAAGAGAATCTTGTCATGTAATTAAGAACCATCCACCCACTAGGTAACAATTACTCTAGCTGCTGTCACACTGTTACTCAATTATGAATGAGGCAATCTAGGAATTGTGAAAACAGCTTCTAATTCTACAAAACAAGCCTTAAATCTAAGGTGTGCCCCATGGGACAACAATGCTGCTGCACACTCAGCTTCTATACTCCAAGCCATTTGTTAACCAAGACTCAATCTAGACAACATAAAGGATAACCTCTAAGTGTCCTATTGCATGCTAAATACAGGAGAATTTATCAATTTATGTTTACACCTCTGCAGCATTTCAATAGCAACATTTTTAACTACTGTGCTTATACCACATCTAGCAGAAAGATGACCCAACCACTGCTTTCAAATATCTGCATCTTCAGAATGAGCATCAGTAAAATTGTTTATCATGGGTTACGCCCTTCACAGTACAGGATTACAAAGCAATATGCCCCTCCAAAGTGACAGGATTAAATTTTCTAAATTTAGCAACCTCAAAGATTGGTTAAGAAAAGCAAAACAGGATGATTTGAGTAACACACAAAGATGTATAGCAATGTTCCCATGCAGGGAACTCAAAAGTGAGTCCTTTCTGAGGACTAGGCACTGTAAGAGGTAACTGACGTCAGAAGCTGAACACCACGCAAAAGGAACTCACCCGAGACACGTGTCATCCTGGTAGAAAAATAGCACTGCTCTAGGTCCTCAAAATGAGCTGTGAGCCGCTTGCGTCGTGAGGCTAGCGTGCTGTTATACCACGGTTGCTTTTTGGTCTGAATGGAGAAGAGGGAACACTTCAGAAAAGTAAAGCTAGGCCTGGGTTTCATTTCAATAGATTTTACCAAATTATAAACAATTTATACATTACATGTGAAGGGTTAGAAGTGTAACATGACAATAAATGAAGATCTTGCCACTGTCAACAGTTATTTTTAGGGTCCTATGTTGCACCCTTTAACTTGACAAACAAGAAAAGCTGCTTCTAGACAGTTCTTGTTTCCTGAACCTTTGCACATCTACCGATTCCAGCCTCAAACACAGGAAAGACAGCAGCAACCCTTGGGGAGCCACATCTTGCATTTATACAGATAGACGGCAGAGACAAAAGATACCGGGCTTCCAGCTTCACAAATCAAACAGACTGTACAACAAATACGTCCTAGATCCCTGGCAGAAAGCTCATTAAAAAGAAAAGGAGGTGTTTATTTTAAAGAGTTAGTTACTGGATTCTTTCTTTTGAAGCAACTTAGTAACTCCCTGTGAAGCTAAGCAAATAAGGATAGAAGCAGAAGACACCGTGAAGTTCAAAGGTTAATTGAAAAGAAGTCAATGAAACTCATCATTAAAGCCATTTCCCAACCTACCCAAGCAGTAATAGTGAGAGGCAGAAGCAAAGCATTGAAACTACATCGGTAAGCTGTCCTCGTGAAGGAAAACAGAAAATACAATACTTCTCGTTTTAAACATTAGTAAGGAAAAGGAACAATTCCTCTACTACACAAGAAGCATGAAGAGCACCTTGCTTTAGTTTATATTTAAGAAGTCTCACATATCACATGCTCAAAGCTAATGAGGAAATTTTAAAAGATTTGAGAACCACCAAGTTCCCTAATGAACAACGTCCCTGACCACATACAAGGTCTGTAATGCCACTCAATGGCACTAACAAAACCCACTCTGCATACCACTCCCCCTCAATCCACACAGGAGAACGGACTGCCCTCATTACAACCATCAAGCAAGCCAACAAGAACAAACTAAATTCAGAGCCTACTCAAACTCTGTTTATACCTGTACGAACAGTAATGCAACATTTTAAGGAAAAAGCAAGCCCCAAGCAATGAAACCTCCAGACACTGTTTCCCACACGAAGCCCCTGGCTATAGACTGACATCGTGACTCACACTTGCATATTAACAGCACCTGTGGTCTATGCAGCTTGTCTCATCTCAAAAGCAACTCCAATGGCAACACACAACTAGAACATTGGAAAGCAGTCCTACCTTGACACCTTTTAACTACAATGTTCTAAAACTTCACAGTTTTAAGAAATACTTAATGGAACACTTTTACAGCATCTTTCTATTAATTTTGCACGCCAGCCTGCAAGGACTCCAGCTTCTCTCAGCACATCAGTGAGTGATTAGGGCTCAAGACAACTTCAAGCATCACTTCAATTAAGACATGATGCGCAATATAACCTGCGACATGAGGAGCATTATAATCCAAGACCAAGTCTGATCTGCCAGGTGAGCCCAGTCCACACCAAGGTGGAATCAATCATGGTAAGTATTTGCCTGCTGTGCGATACACCTGGTGGATCCCCAGAGGAACAACCCCTGGAGCACGTTTCAGGCTGGCACAAGGCAACCCAGCTGTGCTGGGAATTAATCTGCATTAACCCATCTTCATCAGATCCTCCCCAGCCAAGCATTTTAAACTGCGTATATTTTACCAAAACATTTACTGAGTTTCTATGAAGTCTGCTCCCTGGTTAAGCAATGCTGGGAAAAAGGAGTTAATAAAAAAACCCCAAAAACAACACACAACCAAAAAATAAGGGAAAGGAGAGAAAACATAGCCAAGCAATTTTTATTCAACTGCTAAAACTACTATGGTTGTCCTAGTTGAAGACATTAGTTAGGACTGCTCTGTTATCAAGAGTGATTTTACTGTCTGAAATCCATTAGCTGCTCTGAGGAATCTTCTAACAACTGTGGAAAAGCTTCACAGCTACACACAAGCTCCTTATTTCTCGCAGAAAAGTACTGCCACTAAATACCACCTGCAGAATTCCCCAGGGCCTATGTGACTTGTCCACTATTTACTTCTGAAGCTCAGCTTCTGGAAAAAAACAGTCCTGTAGTTTTGCAGTATATAAATTCTTCCCTAAGAACATGTTCATGAGCAATGCACAGAGTAATTATATTGAGAAAGAAAGCCATGCTATTCATCCTAGCATAGCTTCCTTCTGCCAGCAGTGCCCAATCTACGATTTTTGCTGTGACCAACAATCAGAAAAAAGCACAACTGAATTTATGTTCTTCAAACTATTTTTATAGTAAAGTCTTGCTGAAATTAGACTACCTTTGAATGAAGAGCTTAACTTCAAGAGTTCTCTTTCAACTCCCTATCCAAACATACATTAAAGTTTAATTTGAAAATTTGCACTAGAGAGTAGAGATGTTGCACTCTTGAGGACAAAAAAAATTGCATTTGAGGACAAAAGAGATTATTCTCACACAAATAAAGCTGTCATATGGAATGACTAGAAAGTCTAAGTTGTTTTGCACGCTTACCAGAAGTACAGCTATGCTATTAATTTTGTCTTTGAAATAGAAAGAAAAGAGACAAGTAGTGTCCGTGGAGAACAAACACACTATATCATATCAGAGTCCTGAACATAAGATCTCCAACTGCATTTCACTTGCCCTCTGAAGTGAGGAAGAGATAGAATCTTTGTTCAAGCAAAAATCTCCCAGACCACAGTAGCAGAAACGACAAGCATTTTCCTAAAGATTAATAGAGGGAAATTTCTAATCTCCAATTAGTTATACAGCTACAAACCCGAAAACCTGCATGCACACATAGACGTGTGTCAGCCCAAAACTCAGGTGTTTTTTCTTTATATCAGTTACTCCATCAAATAACATCCAACAGCACTTCTATTTTATTTACCAGTTTGATATGGTTGTGTGCCATGCATGTTCCACCACCACCAGAGAGCACCAAAGGCATGAGCTGACATGTAACCAACAGTCCGTCTGTCTAAATCAAAACTGTTTAACCTTTTTGAAGCTGGCAGCTGGGTACCAGTGTCATCTTCCCAGCCCAGCTGAATCACTCTGAGCTGCAAGACTAGAGCTGTGTTGTTTGGCATTCAGGAGGCCCCGTAGATCAGTTTGGAGGCTGCCTGCCAAATGGCTTCACTGCATATGCAACATTTTACCCTCTATGTGAATTTATAATACAGTTGGTAAGGCCCTAACAAGGACAAACTACAAAACAGCTGTATGTTTGGAGAATGAATGCTTCTTGTTTTGAAAGTCAAGCTTGATCCAAAGCTATTTAAGTCAATGCAAAGGGTCGGGGATTTACCTTCCTTCCCAAATGTTGCCCACTTGGGAGAAGAGATGAAGAGCAAAAAACATCCCCTCTTTCGTTGACTCTTCTGTTGAAGAGTCAGCTTTGGGAATAAAGTCAGATGTCTAAATATATTACACCTGATTCCTCTGATGGCATCAGTGTGGACACTCACAATCATGCACAGTCATTCCTACAGCTGTAGTCTTGGCTCCAGTTTGCCCATATAACCAGTTTAAAGCATTTGCAAGACTTGAGGAGAGATCTCTGGAGATAGACGGAGTTCTGCCTAATCTCTGCCCAATCTCCACATTCACTCTCCCATCCCCCCTGTGCACAGACACACGTAATACCTTACCTGAGAACTGCCACTGAAGCCTGGAGGCTGGCTATACTCCGTGGAATCAATAATACTACTGCAAAACCAAAAGAAATAGTCTGCTTAAATCACTGTACATCCATCCTTTATAATTTTTAACCTGTTTGCTATTCCCCCTTTTACATCCTGCAGCATACATGCCTTTGAAATTCATTTTCTAGTTTTATAGACAGAGAACACAAGGTTATTTTTTGTTTGGGGGTTTGGGAGGGATTTTTTTTTTTCTTAAATACAGGGATCTTCTAGAGCAAAATGCTGTCACACACAATTATGTGTAGCCCAATCTAGTAATTTCTAATTAGAATGCAAAAGCATATCTTTTGTATGAAATATGCAGCATAAGACATTCTGAAAATAACATGCTACCATTGGTTTTCCGTTCCTTTTAAAAAAAAAAGTTGAATGCCATGGCAATTTAAACAGCACTGTGAAGAGAAAAAGCTAGAGAAATCAGCTTAAGACAGACACTAGTATTCCAGACATCTCTGATGACACACAAAACAGACACAAGTAATGAAATACAGAAATAAGGTAAAAACATACTGACAGCCAGGATGACTATTATTAGAAAATGCTACACCATAT
The DNA here is from genome assembly GCA_008711295.1 of Anarhynchus alexandrinus. Classification (NCBI taxonomy): domain Eukaryota; kingdom Metazoa; phylum Chordata; class Aves; order Charadriiformes; family Charadriidae; genus Anarhynchus; species Anarhynchus alexandrinus. The sequence goes on from VUYV01000113.1 coordinate 2,843,433, forward strand.
ATAGCTACATAGTATCTATAATGACACAACATACCTTAAAATCACTCTTTTCAAAACATAGCATACATATGCAAACTCAAGAGATTTAACTTTCAAAACTGCAAAAGGATCTACTGATACAAGCAGAAGACAGGTGGTTCAGTATTCTTGGACATATGAGCAAAATATTTAGTTCTCACAATAAGACACCAGAGCCAGATTAAAGCACCCTTATCACTCAAATTTAAGATACTTTTAGGATAAGTAAAGGTTAGTACACAAGAACATCATTTATTACAGAGAACACATGACAAACATCACTGTGATTTGTTTCTAAAAATCTTTGTAACTCACTTCCACTACGTCATTTGGTTTGGAAAGAAAAGAAACTATCTGGGTTGGTTATTCTCAGTCTTACTTACGAGGTAACCTTAGATTTAAGCATTGCTTGGGAAAGCTGAAGGTTTCTTTAAAAAGGCTGCCTGAACACTGCTATAGGCTCTGGTTTTGTAAAAGATGATTGTACCTATTGATGTTTATGTAACAGCTGCCAGAACTGATGCATAGACTTGACATTCTTGGTCATAAAACAAGTGGTTTGGCTGAAATGCCGGTCAGGGCCACCTATAAGTCTAGAAGGATGAAACAGTGGCACTAGTGCTTTGATATTTCTGTGAATGTTTTAAAGCTCCCCTGGAGGCGGAGGGAAGTAGAAACAGAAGATGAGAGATGATTTTAAAGTCTCATTAGTGGTTAACTTGTAAGATGAGATTGATTGGGCTTCTGTTACAGGCAAGACAAAAGCTGCAAACCAAGAAAATCTGAGGGATAAAAATCATTATTTGCTGCGAGCTATTGCAAGGGAGAAAACAGCAGAGCTGTTTCAGGCACGGTTGGGGACAATGAACTTTAAATTAGAATGTGGCCACATGAAATAATGAAACACATACAGCAGATCCTGCATGAGTAAGATGCTCGGCTGGAAAGCAGTGAAAAAGTACTCCATTCTGAGACAGGTAGAGTGGCAATTAACAACATAACACACAAACTTAGAGCATCTGGTCTCGTTTTGCTGCAGGTTGTCTGGTGATGTAAAACCTTCAAGAGTGCAGACGTCATCTCCCTAACCAGAATACAAATTCAGTCATTTCTGTGAAGTGCCTGTAGCTGAGTTAACCGGCATATGCTTGAATGTTTTTCCTTTTAAAAACAGGACACAAATAATCAGAAAATTACAAAAGTTCCCTCTGAATTCTTTTTAAAAAGCTGTACCATTAGGTTCAATTAGAAAATTCGGCTACACTAAGATGACATATTTAAAAACCTGGAACAACAACAAAAAAACCCCAGCAATCTGCAGGCTAAATCCCATTTGTTATACCCTTATGGGGGTGGGGGGGGTAATTAGAACAAATGGAGGGGAAAGAGATCAGGATTTCAATAACTGAATCAGAGTTACCAGGAAACTAATTTTTAGATCAGAATCTTTCCCCAGAAACTCCTATTAGGGTGATAGTTTGTTATTGCTGTTGCTGCCTGAATACGCAGTCATGGAGAAGTTGCTTATTTGTATCTCCTGTTTGCACCATTTACTGGTAGCAAAAATAGCACACACGCCTGTTCAGAAAAACCCTACACAGAACTATTTGTTCTTTTCCCTTATTCTTCCCCTCTTGTTCTCTATTAGTATACAAGCCCAGCAATCTGCAATGCTGTAAACAAGTGCTGTGCTATTACCCAATTTAATATTTCATCATACCCTGTACAAGCATAAGAGAAAACACGTGTTTCTTGAAGCCGAGAACGTATTGAACACGATAGCTATACTTGGTTTTTTGCTAAAGAACTTATGAAGGAAGATGAGAAGGCATAGTAATTTCACATTTTGAAGATGTTAAAGAGTGTGGCGAGAAAAGCTACAAACAATGAAATGAAACAGAGAATTAATGAAGCAAGCCTGTGATTTAGAGGAAGCAGATGAATAAGGGCAAGTCACTAGAGACCAGATAAAACCAAATTCCAAAGAACTCTATTTTATTGAACTTTAAATTCAAAGTCTTAAGAGTTTTTCTTTCTCTCAGCATGGGTCTGAGATAACCTTGTACTATTTATAAGACACATTAGTAAAATTTTATACAATTATATTTCATTAGCAGGGTGTAAGCATGTTAACAAGTTATATTCCAATTTAAAGATACCATTTTAATTCACTGATAAGTTAAAAAGTCTCTGCAAGTTTAATAACATTTTAACATGGAAGTGAAACCATCCCAAACTATATTTGTATTTCATTCTTGGCGATTCACAGCATCTCTAAAATGTACTTTGGAGATTAAGTATTTCAGTTAACAGAGCTGGAAAAAAAAACCCCAAACCCAGCTCCTATCATCTGTTCTACAGCATTCTTTTCAAGGAGGAATCAAAGTTACAGTTTTTGAGATACTCTCCAAAACTTACATTTAATGTTGAAAAAGAAAATTAACTTCAAGTAGTAGACCTTTCTGGAATCTGAGTTCTGGTAATTTAAACCAATTCAATTACTTGAATTATACAAAACCGTCAGAATAGGATGGGGACAGAAGTTACAAGAGTCCGGCAACAAGCGATGCCTGTTTGGACACTTCCTTTAGGTAGTATTTTCTCTTCAACCACTCAAGACTACTTCTTAACACAGGAATGTCATTGAGCAACAGAAAAGGGGTCTTCAAGCCGAGAGAAAAAGGCAACCCCAGATACCCTACAAAAACCCTAAACATCCTGTTATATCACACCCCTAGCGTGTTGTACCAGAGGAAAACCCCAAATGTTCAAGACAGACCTGAGATGGAACCAGACAAGCACAAGAAGATCCAGCAAGAAAGAGAGCCCATGGTCTCTGCACCCGCCATGGTCTCACCCACCGCCATATCCCAGCAGACCTCAGGTGAAGCACATGAATCCAAAGTCACTAAAATATTTTGGACACTAACTTACATCTTCAAAAGCAAGAACTGAGAATGATTGATGCTAGGACATGAAATGAGCAGGCATAAAGGGATAATAAGAAATTCTTAGTAGACTGAAACCAGCATAGGCCTCACAGCAGATTTTTTTCCCCAACTCTTTCACCAAAATTCTTGGGCTTAAAAATGTTATTCCAGCTTTCAACAGATAAAAAAGTTCTTTAGGAGCTTGTTTGTGAGCTTGGCTCAAGTAATAGAGATACATTTCTACTTGTAAGTGCAATCTTCTGTTAAAAAAAGAAAGATTTCTAGGCCTGAAGGCATTCAACATGTAACAAATTCAGCCCAACCAGTGCTCAAGTTTTCCTCAAGTAGCAGTACCATGAAGCAAGCAACAAGCGATCTACTTAATAGTCAATAACCAGAAAACTAGTAGAACCTGACAAGAATCTCATCAACTTCACAAAACTGCTTCTTGGCAAAACAGCAATTACCCACATCAAAAAATGCACCTGCACCCAAAAAATTAAACAAGCAGAGAAGATCAGAATAACAAACACTGTTCCCATGCATCTTGGCCATAATGCTGTCCTTTCCCTCAGGGACAGCCAGACCTTCAGAGAAATATTAGAGATTCTGGTCTCAGTGTCCAGAAGTAGCATCTTGGTAAGAAATCCCAGCCAATATCACTGGGCTCCTTACCAGAGCACTGTATCTAAATCTCTGTAGGGGAGGAAATCTGGTAATTTTTTTCCTCCTTACTTCTGGCCTATTAGGTTTAAAGCTGTTAATTGCAGAAAAGGTACTAGTACAATTTTATAAAAGAAGTCAACAGAACTCTACTATTAAAAGATAGGAGAGATGATCATATAATAACATAACTTCGCCCTGTGAAATCAGAGCTTTCTTACAGCCAAAAAGCACAGCTATGAAGAAGTAGAGCGCTTCAAACCTTGGCACGTGCAACTTGGACACAAGAAGTATCTGCAATTTTATCAAGAAACCAGACTACACAGTATTCCAGACAAAAAAACCACATTGAAAATAGGTTGCTAGGAAGGCATTTCATTAAATCAAAACAGACAGCAGATAAACAGAATCAATAGGCTGTATATTTTAGATTTTGACCCTGTGAACCCATACCTTTAGCCATTCACACTGAGTGGGGAAGCCAGAGGACACCAATATCATACAAAGTTAAGACCTTTCATATGCCAAGCAGAACTGCATAATGTTGAGGTAGCATGTATTTAACAGTAATATTTCATACCATAGCAAAGGCTTATGACTGAAGTTAACTAATCCACACTACATTTAAAACCATCAGCTTTCCACAGCATCTGGTTTAGAGTAGACTTTTCATCCAACTGCAGACTCAGATAGCTTTTTCTTCACTGCTTTGTTCACATAAAGTTTATACCAATCAAAAACAGAACAGGAAAATACTGTATGGCACTCAAAAACTAGTTTTGCTTGTATTTTTGGCATGGCATGGAGAGGACTATCAAGTACAGTGCAATATGTATAGTTTGAAATCCAAGTTCGGAGTTGCAAGCTCCATACCTGTGTGAAGGTGAGGGAGCCTCAAACTGCGGCACCGTACTGTCCTCGCTGACTGGGGAGTACAAGCCACTCATTTCCTGAAACAGAAAGCCACGTCACAGCAAAGCTAAAAAATATGAATAGTAGGCACTGTCTAATATACATTGTTCACATAGTAATTTTTTGGTTTTCCAAGCAGATAACCAACTATATCCACATTTATTCAACTCTCACTTAAAAGTCTTTACTACACCTGAAGAAACACTGATTTTCTTAGATTCCCCCCCGCCCTGTTCTGATTTCAACTGGGTTTCAGAAATCCTACAACTGCAGTGCTTTTTGCCCCAAAAGAGGCAGTCCCGGAGTTCACACTCCAAAAATCAATGGATTTGGTTATCATGCAATTGTCTCTAACCCAGCACCTCCCTTAAATGTGGCAGAACAGGCAAGCTCTAACTGCATTTTTGAGATATGTGCAAGCTTTTATCTTTGCAGCTGAAAGTAATGCTGGTCATGGCATCAACAGTCACAAGACGACAGGGCAAAGGTGGTATCGTGCTCCAGACTTAAAAGCGGATCTGTCAGTCTTCTGTGGGGCAAGTGCACAAGAGACAAACTTTGCACATAAACTTGGCTTTGTCACTGCCAGACTAAATCACTGCTGTGTACCCAGTATGAGACTCTACTTTTCATCTGTTCAAGAAATGGAAGCTATGCAGGATGCTGCAGCTCATTAGTTAGGGGGGCAAAGTGTTCCAGGACAACATTACCGGTGCTTTTCAAATTCCCACTAGGTGCCCATTAGTTGTTAGGTAGAAAGTAGGATATTTGTGACAAGAGAGATCCCAGGCTTTAGAGGTCAGAACCAAGGTCACTATCACACAACAGATACGTACCCCAGCTGCAGTCCACTGAAGTGCCTGATTAAAGAGCAGAAAAGCGGGTAGCCAGATACTCTGCGAGGGATCCCACAGCTTTGGGAATAGCTTCTCATAGATCTGAAGACCTATTTTACCAGTCTCAAGGAAACACACTAAGGTGTATTTATTTCCCAAGAGCTGAGAAACATTTAGGGAAATAGGTCTGAAAAATGCTGTTATCTACCAAGTTACAATTTGCATAGCTATCAGCTGAAGGGAAGTTCCTGCAGTTGTCAGTTCTATTTATACTTTGATAATTCAACAGCATATGTATAAATTGGAAGTGAAGAAATCTAAATGGCTTTTGGGCAGTGGTTGAGAGCTCATGCTGACTGCTCAAGACGAGCAAGAAGAGAGAAGCAGACCTGCAAACTGATTCCCAAGAAGATTTAAGGGAATGCTATTTTGAGAGGTAGCAGTCTGATGCATTCCTGTACATCAGTTTCCTACTCCAAGATCAAAACACTAGAATGATTACAGACAAGGACCAAGGAGGAACTTAAGGATTCAATGAGGACAGAAGGATTGAGCTGACTGGTTTACAAATACTTGGAGAATAATTCTTAACAAAAATCTCAAGAGATCCCCATCATTAAGGAATTAAGAGAATTATATCAGGAGGCAGCAGACTGCTGTTTTGACATGCAGCAGGAGTTGGCACTGTTCCTACCCAGTCTCTGTATTACAGCTCTCTTGTGCACCCCCCAATACCTCTCCATTTTAAGAGTGGCATGCTGCTAAGATTTAAATAGCCTGTGAAAATAGCCAGAACACTGCAACACACAAAAATTCTAAGTTATGATCAGTACACCAGCTGTTGATTTGTAGCAATTATTCTAAAATACTTACTACCAACACAAATGAATAGAAATATATGATTATATAAGAGCTAGGTTTCAACAAAGTCCCCTCTTACCAACCTGCAGACAACACCTAAATGAACAAATTAAAGAAAGACCATCACCTGTTCATTTTCCCATTACTGACTCAAATGCCATAAATTTAACACAGCAGCCCCACAAGGGGGGCTTGATGGCAGACAGCTTGATGAAAATGAAAAATTGCCAGAGTCAGAACAATGTCTGGGCACCTCACCTCTACTCGTTTAATATCTTCTTCCAGAACACTTAGCTCCTTCTGGATCTGCTCCAATTGCTGTGGATAAGAGAATGAGAGAAGTCTAAATCAATCTGCACCGCACCACCAACAAGATAAATTACAATCTTTTCAGAAAGGAACCTGAACTATCTTAACTGGCATGCTACATGATTCAAAAGTCACTAGGCAGGAAGTTCATATGCATAGATTAACATAAGTGTGCACACAAACCACATTCAAGACAAAGTTGTTATTGTGAAACAGTACAAAAATAAGCATGAGGTACTTTGATATCAATCACAGAGACCCATGTTATTCAAATGAATACTTTTATGCTCCCCTTACATCTTCCATGTAAGGTATAACTGGTTTACAAACACTGAACATAATTAGCAAAAACCACCACGAACAAGACAGTGATCATTTCACCCTTCAACAAAGCACAAAATGCTTTGCTAAAAGATGTTAAGAGTATTTCTCTTGCTAGCAGTTAATCTGCCAATTGCCAATTTAAAGTTATTGACAAAATTTTCAGATTGGCAAACACCTCTTAAGACCAAAGACATTTGCTTCAGGCACCAAGCAAGCACAACATGGCATTTCTTTCAAAGGTGTGATACCTACCTTGGATTACACCATGAACTCCAGTCAATCTGAGGTCTATCCCTGAAAGGGTCAGAAGGGGACTTCCCCTCTCACCAGCCAACATCCCCTTTCCCTCATTGTATCACATGTAATGTTTTACAGGTTTCTGAACTTGCTTTTCAGTCAGTCAGTAACCCAGCTGTGCTCATCTCTAGCAACTGTGAAGCCAGACTTAGTGATTGTTTACCCCTAAGCAAAAGCATCATCTGCTTACCAGCTCTAATTCCCACCCTCATTCAGCAGATGTGTCCCACCCAAACACCCACAGAGACTTTACCCAGCCTTGCAAGACTCAAACACATGCACTTCTCCAGGTGAGAGCTCCAAGTCTGGACCTAAACAGACAAAACCCAGGCCTGAGGCAAGTCTGGTTCACTAAGACACAAATGTCTAACAAATACATTGAGAACTGAAAGTCCACCTGACTCTCCTCAACTCACAGTAAAAACCTACAGACAACTAGCACTGTGGCATGCGACCAGAAGCTGTTACCAAGTTGGCAAGTCCACTGAAAGCTTATTAAGCACAACACCTTCTCTAAAGGCCAGACAATTTTTTGTCATTTTGAATTTACAAGGGCACATCAAATTGCCCAAAGCCAAAGTTACTCGTATTGCAAGACATATTACTCCTAGCATGACATATTTCCAAGAACATTTGGCAAGCTATTCTCACTTATTTCCTCGAGTGCTAAAGCTTGATCCTTTAAGTGGCAGAAAGTTTTGCTTAAAGAAAAACACACCCACCCCTTAAACCTCTACTATTGATCAGCATTCCAAATATCTGTGTGCTCTGCATTAGATAATCCACCATTTTAATTTACCTTTTCAACATTAAAAAAGCTTCTGTCCCTGAAGACAGGAGGAAAGGACTGCTGTGTCCACACCTATTTCTAACATGGATGCTTCTTCCTTGGAATGAGATGACATTGTGTTTATATCCTAATCTCTCTACTCTGAAGGTTTCAGTTTATATTTAATTTGAGTCACAGAGCGCTGAAGTTTAATGGTTTAAAACTAGACTGCCACAGATAATTTACAAACCACTACACTATAACAGATAATTCTATTTTCACTTGCGAAACCTACAGCAAGAATAGCAGGTGGTGCTATAGCTCCAAGATTTGTGGTAAAGTTAAGTGACACTTGCACAGCACGGGTCCTGCCTGTACTCAGCTCTAGCAGACAAATACCATTAGTCCCCCACTTTCATAAATCCCATTTAAAAAGAAGTTACAAAAACACTTAGAAGGTCCAAAATTACAGCAAGGAAATCAGCTATTCTACAATGTGCTGGCTTACAGCCAAACCGGACAATGGAAAAATAACTGACGGTGGTTGTCATCACAAACAAGAGACCTTTTACAGGAACAAAAGCAGAGACTTCTTTTTATTGTGCAGTAGTTAATAAAAGCTGGCCAGAGTCGAAAGTACAAGATCTGGGATTTCATTTACTAATTCTTCCTTCTAGTTACATTAAGGCAAGCAGTTTGAACATACCATAAACTTATCTGCAAGTCTAAAAACTAGGCAAGTGTGTTTCATGCTTATTTTAGGAAAAGTCTTCTCATACTGACAGTATCAAATGAGTTACTAATGTACACATTGAGACTTTTTTTTTTTGGTAGGTTGGCTCAAGTGCTTCATGGTTTAGCTTTAATCTTTCAAGACCTTAAATCAGTCCACATTCATTCCAATTAAACTTTGAAAAATGAGACTACTGATTTATAATTGCCAGCCATTGAAGGACATTTAAGGAAAGCTAAATGAATTATAGTCCTTGCAGTATATCTAGATTTATGGGCCCTTAATCTGATTTTCACTATGTTGGGCACAGAAAGCAAGCCAAGTCCTGTCCCGATGATGGGCAGAATCACGCCTGTCAAACTTCAGATTAAGTCAGCAGAAACACTTAGAATGAACACTGAGATGTATGCTAAAATAGCAGCATGTACTATAAACTCTCTTCTCAGACACAGATGCTTTCCCAGAACTGAAAGGGTCCATGTGGACAAGGAGAAGGCTTAAATTCAGCAGTTAAACTTCATAATTTCAACTGCACTGAATGAACTACAATAAGTTGGTGTATAACGTTCTTGTCCCACATTACACACAAACGCATACATACCAAAGAAAAACGATGACCTCAAAATAGCCTATGTTTCTTATAATCTCTGGAAAAGGGATTTCAGACATTCAAGTCAAGAAGCTACCACAGCAGGAAACACAGGCTCTCGTATCATTCTTTTTAGGTAATCTTTCAGATCCAAACCCTTGAGACCCACAAGGCAGTCCTCCCAAAAACTCTCCAGTTTGAGTCTGAAGCTATCTTAGACACACAGAGTTCTTCAAAGACAACTCTCAGCCCTGGACTACGTGGTTGAAGTGAAATCCCCTGGTTAGAGTTGCTCAGACACACCCCACCATGCTACTAAATTTCCACATAAGACTCTTGGGTGGAAATACTGACTTGAACTTCCACAATGTTAACACCAGGTCATGTTCAGTTTGTTTTCAGTTGGCTGTCTACTAACAAGTAGTAGCTGGGCACAGCGCTGAGGTTTCATTCTTGGGCTTCCTGTTTTTCCTGGACAGAGTGCCCCTCTGGAGGCATTGACTTCATCCTTTGTTGTTGTCGTCTGTGCTGTACAAACACGAGTGGTCCTGACTGGGTCTCCTAGTGCCAGTTCTAAATGTTTGCAAAAAACTAAAAGCTCAGAGCCTCCTAGTGCCACAGAGACGGCCTAGAAAAATGCATGAGGGAAGGAGTCATGTACCCTTGATCAACTGCCTTTCCAATTCTAGAAAAAGCACAACCAAAGAACAGCAGAAGTTATTTTCTACAGAAATACTGTGAAATCACCAACACTATTCCACTGAGCAGCTTAAACAGAGTATCTGGATTCACACTTTTGAAAGCTCACAAGTCATGTTATGGTCAATCACACATCTTCAAGGCTCCAATCCAATACCCTCATGCATTCATCGCAATATACACTGTAGATCAAGACAAACAGATGAGACTGTTACCAGAGGAAGCATTTTTTTTCCCAGACACATAGCCATTGCACCAACCAGGACAGGGTAAAAAAATATCATCTGTCCAGCTGAGGAGGATAAGTCAGGCATTCTCTGTAGATAATCCCTTCATTCTATCCCACAACTTCATCCATCCAACATGACCTCTTCCTACTTCTTTTGTTTCCATCAACTACTGCTCTAACAAACTTGAGTGTAAACTTAGGTATCAAGAGCTGAAACTCTCCTAAAGATACCCAGTGAAATGAATTTCTTCCCAAAGAACTCAATACCTCAACGACAACTCTACAGCAAGCAAGATCAATTTCTCTCTCTGGAAACCAGTTGGAAGTCTTGTCTCTGGGTTTTCCTTCCATTATTGCATCAGATACAGAGCCTGTTATAACATACAGGGCAACTACAGCAAGGAAGTAATCTTCAGAGTATAGAGAGATTTTAGCCTTTTCAATTAATTGCAAATCTCACTTATTTGGACATAACACTTCACTGTCACGAAGCCTTTCCACAAGTGGAAAAAGGTGGAAGGATTCTTTCAGTATGAAGACAAGAACACCTGAGCCTCCACAAGTTACTTTCATTGGTGGAATATGGCATCTGAGCCTTTTAGACACATGGGTAGTCCATCTAAAACAGATTCATCTGCAGGGAGTATTTCCTCTCTCTGATCAATGCTTCCTCCAAGTGGTAAATGTTTCCTCTTAACTGGGGAAGAACTAACAGAATGGTTTGAGATCAACATCCTGGTTGAGTTGCTTAACACAGAATTCCTACAGGTATGAGGAAGGAGATGCTTGGCTGATCAAAAATGTGTTTCATATCTTGAATTTTCCTCCTCCTCATTTAAATCCTCCAGTTTGGGTTGCAGGAGTAATGCTTTGAAGGCTTACTGATAGAGTCTGATAGAAAAGTGTCACAAGAGAAAGGTATCTGGGGCAGGGAACAAAGCTGTCCAAACACTTAGATTAATTGCCTTAGAGTTTAATACATTACTGTACATGCTGCTTAGCTCTTAGTACTAGGTTGCCCCCTCTTTTTCTTTGAAAAGACCTCACCACTGCAGTAAGGAGAGTCAGCTATTATATGCTGATGTTTACATGATAATCTCTAGCTTGCTGCTCATACACTAGCAGTATCCCTGGCTTATCACTGCAGTCAGAGCTCATGTCTCTCATCGAGTAGCTTAGAAATGCAAATAGATTTAAAATACCAGTTATTTAAGTGCAGCAGAGAGAAAAGAGATTACTATAGCTATAAATTCACCTCAAGAGTCCTGGAATGTAATCAAGACTACATGACAATGTAAGAGCATGACCGATTTCTAGTTCTGTCACCTCCTCTTGCTTACTCAGTAGTTCATCCATGTGTGTATGCGCAGAACAATAAGACTTGACAGGTGAAGCGATTAACACAAGGTAATGACATCCCTGGAGAATTCATGCTTATAATTCCCTGCAATTATCCCACAATAACTAATAACTTATCTTATTTTTAGTATTTAACATGCTGACAATATGGAGTAAGTGAAGACAGCTGGATAGATACATACATTTGAGGTTGAAAAGAACGACAGTGATTGTGAAATGCTGAGCAGGAACTCAGTGCAGCAAACCTGAGACATGGCAGGATTACTTCTCTGTCCCAGGATGTCTACCAGCTGAAAACAGCCCCTTGCATTAGCAGACATGAATGAGGTCTTGTTTGTTAGATATGAGAGACTTAATACAACATTACTAAAAAGAAAAAGCCCACAAAACATAAGAATGAAGTGACAGCTGCCAAGAGAAGCATGAATGCATTTTAGGGAATATCACCTGTATGTTGTAGAATCTGATTTGTGGTATTAATTGTTAAGCTTAGTATCCTCCTTCAGTAAGCAATGGTGCTACTTCACAGAAATAGCACTCTCCATCAGGTAGCCAAGTTAACAATGTTTTAGGACAAATTATATATGTATGTATGGTGGTGTCTAACCTCATTTGGTAACATTCAAATCCTGACAAGGGAATTAGTAAGGTCTATTTTTAAAGTAATGAATATAAAACTGGGGAGAATTTTTTGTATTAACTGATATCAGTTCTCTCACAAAGTGTTCAAGATGAAAGAACATGTGATCATTTAAAAGTAAACAAAGTTAAATTTGCAAAAGTATGCAACACAGCTAAGCTAACAGCATTAAAACTCTGGCATGAAATATGAATTTAAAAAAAATCACAAGTTGTTGCATTTGGTTTCCCTTGAAAACAGTAACAAAAAAAACCCGAAGTCAAGTATTTTCATTATTAAACTTGACCTTCCTGACTCCTTGGATCTTTGATTTCAACAGAAGAGACTGCTGGATCCAAAAAAAAAAAATTAAAAAAGATGGAGAGTGTGCATTCAATTAACTGTGCACACATATGGAAAGGCACACAGCCATGGTAAGTTTGCCTCAGAGACAGCCAACTATTGTGGACGATCAATGCATTTCTCCCCTCCAAAACTATCTGTTATTTTGTTGAAAAAGTATTTTCAAGCTTTAGCCATTTGTTTTCAATCTTTTTCAAAGTAGCAAATTTTTTTTCTATTACTGTTGCCAAGGATTTGTTTTTTTGCCACACTGCCATAGGTCAAAAAGAAAACAAAATATATAAACTTAAAAGAAAAAGGACTTGCAAATACCTTTCTGCAAAAAACATACAGTAAATTTCAGCTTGAGAGATCAATGCTTTGGAAAGTTATGAACACGTCAAAACAGGATTTGTAATAGAAACTTCTGCAGGTGCTGAACCTCACATTTATCTTCTAGAGAAATGATGAAAGTGCAAGAAAGAGGCATTTGTCAAAATATTTGACTACAGCAATATTCTGAATTCTTAAGTACAAGTCTATAAAGATACAGTTTTCTTCTAGATATAAACCCCCTCCAATAAGCTCAGAAGACACTATTTCAAGAAGGCAGGAGAAAAAAACAACAAAACTTGAGCGAAGTAAGCAAGGAAGGTTGCAGGTAGTTAACTATATGCTCTGAACATGTTTTTATGAAATATTATACAGGTGCACTAACTCTAAGGCAACATTTGTATTAACTAACAAAGTATCTACTCTCTATGTAAGAACTTGCAGTACATAATAAATAAAACCTGTTAATAATATCGTGCAATAAATTATATTCAAAGAGGCATATTAGGACACAAAGTTACCAGGCAATATTACATTCCTTTAAATATTTAAGCCAAAAATTTGAAACAAGCACTCTGTCACACGCAAAACCAGCTTTTTTTAAGAACTTAATGTTACAGCTATGGCTTACTGCATTAAGGTGGCCCCTGAACCCCTCTTCCCAGCTTCCAGGCACCTCAGGCCTTCTGCAGCTTAGATACATCTTCACCACTGGCATAACCCATGTCCTTTCACGAACAGTAGCTCCTCTATTATCCACACAGAAAACTCCCTTCAGAGAGGAGAACTTGTCACACACTCCACCAGCTACAGGGGAAGACCTTGGGACTTACTAGAAAGGAAGCATCAACTGGCTTAATTTACTCTATGGGTATAGCTTGATTGCTGAAGACAGATTTTGGTATCTTTCTAAAACTATCCTACTGACTGGTCTGTATTTTCCATGCTTCTACCCACTGGTTCTCATCTGTCTTATCCTTATCCAGTGAAAATAAAAATTGCTAGCTAGTCTGACAAGTCCTCATTTCCCTCAAAATAAATGGCAAGGCCAGATGCTAACCACTATGGCAAGGACAGAACCTACAGGCCTGCACAAAAGTCTTTTGAGATGTGACAGTCTGCATTTCACATTGGAATATAAAAGGGGGTAAGAAATAACATCAGAGGAAATCTTGGTAACAGAGGGAACCCATAAGCAGGGACAGAGAGGATCTGAAATAAGTTATGTGTCCCAATAGGCTTCAGGATGTTCTCAAGGCTGTATTCAGAGAATCTGCAGCCAAAATTAAGTTTCTTTAGTCTTAAAAGAGATGCTATCCCTGTACATTATTACTAAAGCCAAGGGCAGGTGCAGCCGAGATGGGAAAGGTTTCCCAGGTGCTGAAAATCATAGTCAGGGCTGGAACACTGTGCTACAGTATGTTAAAAAACAGAAGCTATGCGATTTCCCTTCCCTTCATCATTCCCACTTAGCACACGCAAACTAAAGTAGGTATCAACAGCCCCTCCTTCTGTGAGAGTTGTTCTAACTCAGTTTCAGCTGAGGGAGGAGAAAGCAAAGTCATCACTGACTTTATGGCACTGCCTCAAACATCCTTGCACTTGAATCACCACAGGATTACTCAAGAAAGAGCACTCTAGCTAAGCTGTGTATGAACCTCCTGAAGCACCTATTTCTTGATTCACCTAGAAAAAATTGATTCACCTTTCTCCTAGAAAAAGGAAGCAGTACCAGGGAACTTCCCCAATATCTTAATGGTCCTTCAAGCTCTGTCAGGATTCAGTGCAAGGCGTTTAATGAGTGCCAATGAACAATGGCCAGAGCCTGCATTAGTTCTGCAGTGAAGATGGATCAAGCTCTAAAATTCTCTGCATAATACCAAATATTAGAAATATAAGAAAATGAAAGTAGATATTCTGAAGATTTGAGAAACATTTGTAGATTAAGCCACCATAAAATAACTTCTACCAGCATTCAAAAAGTGAAAGCTGAAAGATACCTCAATGGTTTGGAGCAACGCTTGTGTCTGCTGTTTAAGCAAAAAGTAACAGTAATACATATTTCTCCATTTTTTTCTGAACCCTGAAGGATCAAACAGATAGTATCAACTTTATCTTGGACTCAGTTTTCCCCTTTGGTTAGTTCTTTTCCATTAGTCCTGTTGGTTCTGCTCAGAAGGTCGTGGATATCTAGTTGGTGGACGGACTCTAAATAACTTGCTTTGGTATGACTTCACAATCAGACCCTCAATCCATTCTGGACAAGTGGCCTTGTCCAGACTCATTGCCTTTACATGGTTCAAGTTTGACCTTACAGTCATACTGTTGGGTCTTATATTCTTCACATCTTTTATCAGAAACCATGACCTCCAAGAAAGCTTGTCTTTCTGCTGTTCTCACGATCATTTTTCTGGGTTTCTGGGATATTTTTGGTATTAGGGTTTGTACATTGCATAAATGATAGGTGGAATACCATGCATGTGATTAGGGAACTCTCTCTTATTCCTTGAGACACTCATTTTGAGACAAATAGGGAAAGAGCACAAAATATTCACTCTTTTTTGACACAGCATTAGTAATGGTATTTGATACACTAAAAGAAAAAAAATTGAGAGGGACAACAATTTCACTCCTTCCCCATCTTTCAGTTTTCCCATCACAGAAAAAAAATAATAATCTTGTTTCAAGAATTTGATGTAAATTTACAGTGGGGAGTCTGTATCCTCAAGTTCCCTGCTTCCCACATGCTTCACCGGTGTGAGACAAAAAGGCAAGTGATCAAAAATTGAGGCTGTCACATGTAAAGAGATTAATTTTCCTTGAAACCCATGCGTCCTCTGCCTGAGATTTCCCCAAAAACGCCTTGCCTTTTTCTTTGCAGAGATAATGCCAGGCTAACACATCACTTAAATAGAAATTAACTGGTAGAAAGCAGCAGACACCACCTTACCCACTGAAACACAAAGCAAGTTACCTCTCGTTTGTTTCTCCTGGCAACTTTGAGAAATTCCATAAGGATCTGCAATTGGGCAGCATGGGACTCCTGTAACACAGTAAATAAGGAAGTGTAACTCTTACATATACATTAAGAGAAACAGACATTCGTTTTATACACAGAAATCCACACTTAGCACAGAGAAGTGAGGAAGAGAAAATAGCTTACTAAGGCAGTTTAAAGAATAGTAGCTTTACTTTGCCTCACAGGTTTTAAGGTTTTGTTTGGCTCACGACAAGTTTGTACATGAAGGCAGAAATTATTGTAACAGCTCTTGCTTGTGCATTACTGAAGACTTACTAATAAGTTGAAATGCCTTTTTTTTTTACTACTGCATCTGAAAGTGGTTTTGGAATAGATGTTCCTCACAGACTCATCTTCTACCTTAGAAGATCACTAGCATTGCCTTCGTAATTAACATATTAAAGCATGAAGTATTCATATAAAAAACACCTCCCGCCAAAATTAACATTTGTGTTTATGTAAAGAGATTACTGCTGAAGATTTCTCCAGGGTGGAAGACAACAATAAAGTCACTGATGAAACTAAAACATCCCTTTCCAATCTTTCCATAACAGGTCATTTACCTCAACCATCAGTTTAGTATTTTCACCCAAATCGGCCAAAAACTTGACAGGGCAAGATAAGAGAAACACAAGAAAAATAAAACCTATATTCCACCTTAATATAGCCCTAATCCTATCCCAGCATTCTGAGACTTATTTCCACAACCTACCAAAATATTTACTATTAAAGGACTGTGAACATACACTCAAAAAGGATCAAGACATAGGAGCATGTAGAATCCATTAAAGGCAGATGGGACAGCACAAGTAAAGAGATTAGGATGCAAGACTACTACATTTTTGAGATTATCTTCTTCCTCCCCACCTCTGTGATGATAATGAAAGTGAAGCAAGTAAAACGAGAAAGGAAAAATGTTTTTAAATTGTTCTTTAAGTGTCAGGTGTGTTTTTATTTTTTAAGGACTAGCATCCTTAAAATATATTCCTACTCAAAAGCACCCATACGCTCATTCCTGTGCCTTCTTTGTTTCAAATTTGTCACAAATGACACAAAAAGGCTTGAGAGAAAAAAAAAAGAGGTTTTACTGTGAAGTTAGAAATCCAACTCCCACCATATCTTCACTGAACCACAACAAAAAAAGTTATGTACAAGTCCCAATGCAATAACGTAACATAACAATTTTGCTAAGAGACAGTAAACATTTTGGGGTTACTTTCCTTCCATCAGAACCACCAGTCGCGTAAATATTGAATAAGATAAACCATTTCCAATACAACTTTTCCTCACCTGTTTTAAAGCACTATTGAAACCCACTCTCCTACCCAAAGTTCACTAGGCCAAATTTTGTAATCCACTTTAATTTAGAAGGTCTGGCTCTCATAACTGGAAGATGGTCACTTGAGACCAACAGCAAGGAATGGCCAAATACATGAGAACTATCCCAAACCAACTATATTTCAGTTAAATCATATGAACAGCTTGCTTCATATTGTATAAATCTTCAAAACAGCCTCATAAACAAAACATCTGAACTTTTCTTTCAGGCACTAAATACTAAAAAAGTCTTCATGGATGGCAGTCATCCAGGTTCAACCAGTTCCAGTAGAAACTAAAGGTGTGATCTTTTTCAGATGCTCATTGAGTTTATTGCTTAACCTATATCTTGGACTTCTTCATGCTTATTACCAAGAAAGATGATATTTACTTGTGCAACAGTCAATAAGCAAACATCTTCATATGCATTTCTCTGTTCTTCTAGCCACTTTCTCTTACCCTTTTCCATTTTCCCTGCTTGTTTATACAACCCTGCCAGTAGCAACACTACAAGCATGTTATGGGTGTCACAGTTGAAATCTTAATTTGCTACAAAGGTCATCAAGATGGCCAACTTTTCAACATCAAAATGCAAGAGAAAATTCTGAGCAATTATTTCGGCAATAGAATCTTACTTCAAGAACATAAAAGCACAAAAAGAAAAACAGCTAACTAGACAACAGTGTTCATTTAAATAAGACAGGAGAGGCTTCTTACTGCTTCCAACTGCTTCTTCTTTTGAACCAGCAGCTCCAGCATCAGGTTGACATTGGCCAAGTCAAGATTGTCTTGATCAGTTCCCAATAAATCTTGAATTATCTGCCACCTATGGCCATTCTAGAAAGAAAACAAGAGATGTTGGAGAGACACTGAGTTCAAGCCATCCAGGTCTATATCCAGCAACAGCTATTAAAACAACATTGCAATATTTCATCCCTTTGTAAAAATTTAAAAACAATTTTCAGGAATAAGAATTCCCAATACTCCCACATGTACAGGATATAGCTATTCTGCCCTACTGTGTAACTGCTTATCTTATTTGAAAGATATTTGCGCTTTATGAGAGCATAGCTGCTGCTGCTAGGAAGAGATTATTTCACAGCCACAATTTTATCTGATTTGTGCCCTAGTTTCTGAGAACACGTTTCTATGGGGAGAAAGAAAAAACATGTTTATCCAAGCTTAGTTGGATGACATCTATCTGAAATACTGTTAAGTAGCAATACCTTTTAATTTTTTTAACCAAATAATAGGTAAAGCCCTCATGCTGAATTCAAATGGAAGAAGGTAGTATCAGCTTTTTTTTTTTTTCCTATTCCCACCTCCCACACTACTCCTCTTAAGAGTATTTTCATGGGAAACGTGAGAGCAGGAAAGAAGACGGCGCTCATCAGGGTGATCTTCTCATTCAACCTGTTAGAGCTAAGGAGGACTCCTCAGAGAGCCAGCATACTACCATGCAGCCCATTCTTCCCTACAGGCTATTTCCTCTTCTCATTGTGAGTAAAAGGTTAAAAAAAAAAAAATAGTAGTATCTTTTAGCACAGGAAAACCTAAACAATAGGTTAATGCTAATACAGCCTTACATTAAAAAGCCTCAGGAACCAAAAAGAACACTTGAGAGGTCTTTAGACCTTCTAAAAAACAAAGATGGACTAAAAAAATCCTGTTCTATAAAAGCTATGACACTAGATCAAGATATTTAAATTTGCAAGAAGTAGAAATGCCATCATCCAGTCTAAACCAGACATTTTCTAAGAGCTTGTAGCTTATTTGTATTAGCTTTAGCCTAGCTAATACAAATCAAAAATAAAAAACGTAACATCCATATAGAACACAACTTTTTTACACGAGTCTCAACAGAACCTGTGGAAACCACAGAGGCAAAAACTCAATTTCAATCTCAAACAACAAAAATATAATTTTTAAGCAAGTCAACAAGATTTAAGACAAACATTAACATACTAATGTACTAGTAAACGTACTACTGCTAAACTACTCAGAAAGCTTCAAAGATGCCTTAACATGATTTCTTAACAAGACAAATCCATGACCAAGAAACTGCATTCACTGCAACGTGTCTTGAATGATTTCTCTTAATATTGGAAGTAATGCAAGAGGAGAACAGGCACGTTAAGGAGCTGATACAACAGCAAGGTTTCTCTTTTTAGAGATGACAGGTTTGTTTTTGTTTTTTTTTTATTTGCTGCCAAAAGGTAGACATAACACTTTTGGGGCATGAAGTCATGGTAGATTTCCACTTAGTGGTAGTTATCTAACACGGATGCATCTACGGGCATCATTTTTAAAGGTACACCATGAGAAAGTAGAACCAATTTCCAAGAAGTTACTGTACATGCCTTCAGGTCAATTGTGTGCATTTTAAACCAGATATGGTTTATGCATATTTTATAATCAATATGGTATATGCACATTTTATATTGAATATTGAAACTTACTGTGAGTAAACCAATGAATCCTTAAAGTATGCTCTTTTCTAAAGCATACAACTGCTGAAAGCATTGGTTTCTGCAACGAACCCCCTAAATTAAACCTTCAATAGAGGGTTTTTTGAACTGACTGTTATGGTTCCAGCTGGGATGGAGTTGACTTTCTTGCTGGCAGCTGGTGTGGTGCTGTGTTTTGGATTTAGGATGGGAGTGGTGTTAATAGCACACTGATGTTTTTTGGTTGTCGCTAAGCAGTCAAGGCCTTTTCTGCTCCTCATACCACCCTGCCAGCAAGTAGGCTGGGAGTGCACAAAAAGCTGGGAGGAGATACAGCCAGGACAGCTGGCCCCAACTGACCAAAGGGATATTCCATACCATGTGACATCATGCTCAGGATGTAAAGCTAGGGGGAAAAGGAGGAAGGGGAGGGGGACGTTCAGAGTTACGGTATTTTGTCTTCCCAAGTAACCATTACACATGATGGGGCCCTGCTGTCCTGGAGATGGCTGAACACCTGCCTGCTGATGGGAGCAGTGAATGAATTCCTTGTTTTGCTTTGCTTGTGTGCACAGCTTTTGCTTTACTTATTAAAACATTTTTATCTCAACCCACAGATTTTCCTTATTTTTTCCGATTCTTCTCCCCATTCCACTGCAGGGGCAGTGGAAGAAGTGAGCAAGCAGCTGCGTGGCCCTAGTTGTCAGCTAGGGTTAAACCATGACACTGAAAAAAACAGGGTCTCCATGATTTTTAATATTATTTTGCAACCTTATTTATGAATTACAGAAGCCAAGGAAGCCAGACATAGCAAGACAAATATGCAAGTTTCCTCGTTAGAGTCATATATTTTTTGTGATGTTAATGTACAAGAGCATCCACTGATGCTGTACAGGGGTTTTCATGAACTGAGAACACAGATCATGCTCTGATTCTGTGACATGAAGCAAGTCTAGAAGATATCTGAGCAGTTTTATCTGGCATCAAAGCCAAAACACCAGTACTCTGAATGCATCCTTCTCCCTCTTGTGGTTGGTATCAGCCTTCCTCGAATTTCCCTGTAGAACACAGCTTCTCACACGTGATCAGACAAGCCCGTGGCACCTCTAATTATCCATTACTCTCATTGTAGCTGTAATTTCCAGTACTGAACGAAAATTATTACCTTTAAACAAGTGTGCTTCCATGGATAGTTTCCCAGGTTATAGTCAATACATCATATGACACCAGCTATGCTAACACAGCTTGTCTCTACACATATATTGCTGGCAGAAAGAACAAGTTAACAAGGTTGAAGGGATCTAGTGCCACTGATATTGGTATTATTTCCTTGTAAAGCAAGTTAAAGCATCAGTTCCATAGTATAAGTTATTATAAATTAAGCCACATAATGACACAATTGCAGTACAGAACCATTAAATAAATATAAAGTAAGAAAGTTGGAACATACGGTGCTACTCACTGAATGGTCCAGTTTGAGTCTTTTCTCCTCTGATCTTTGCTTCTGTTTAAGAATAAGTTCATTGACTAAAACACAAATAAACAGGACAACAGAGAAGAGATGGACTTAAAGTTCACAAAAAAGTACAAAAAAATCTATCTCAATATTTTTACTTCAGTTATTAATTCCACAGTAAGTTTCAGTAATTGAGGTCTCCATTTTTTCCTTGCCAATTTATTTCTTGATTTTTTTTGTAGAGTATATAAAGATTTTTTTAAAAAAATCATCAACAAATACAACGCCTACACATTTCCCAAATTGATTCAGTTCCTTTTTCTAAGCACCCATGGTTCTTTGACAAAGTTTTTCAACTCCAAGGGAAAAGTACATCACAGAGGAGTATGAGGGAGAGAAAACATTAACTGATTTATTACAGGCCAAAAACAAGTGCAGCCAAATTGAACAACATTTGTTTAAATCACTCTGTGCATTTTTAAAGATAAATTTTTTGCTACAGTTTTATTTCAACACTGATTTAGTGAGTGGTGTAAAGACAGAAAGATAACCTCAAACTTTCACACACAATTACAAGCTCTTCCCCCTCAGTACATATCTGAAACCCCTGAATGTAGGTGTATGGCAGCAACGCTCTATGGCCTAACACATCCTCCAAGACCTGCCTCAGTACCACCTTCAGCACAACACGCTTGGGTCTAAATCAGGATGCCCATTTCTGAAGCATTCCTTGGCTGCTGTGGCTTTTAATCTTTTTACTGTTAAATGGGTATCACAACACATGAAATCCAGATTTTATTAAATTTTGGTATTTCACACTGCAATGTGTTTCCTTTGATCTTTTCTCCCTGTAACAAAGTTTAAAACTCTTTTTCCAGTTAGGAAGATTTCCTTCCTCTGTTTGAGGAGCAATCAATTAGGACTGCATATATATGTATGCGTATGAATATTTTTCTGTGTGTGATTTACACACATACATACATCACGCGGACCTCACTGCAGTAGCCAAAATAGTACAATATGTAATTCAGCCTCCCCCTTTCAGTGTCCATACTTTGTAAACAGGGCATGTTCTTGATTATTAGACAGATAACAGTGCAAGAAAACAAAAGTAAATAAACAGATTCAAATCTGTTTTTCTGATGGCTAGACACCAGAAGAACATCTTCATTTTGCTTTTCTTAGTGTGCAAACACCAGCAAGCCAGTCTCACTACTGTAACTCAGAATACAGAACCACTGGAGGCAGTGGAGTATTAACAATTTATGCTACTAACCACTTTTTTTTTTAAATAAAAACCACAGTTGACCAAATGACTGATGTTTGGATTTTATTTTCAATATCCAGAAGCCAGTTATTTATAGGATGAATTTACAATTGCCTGCCTTCCTTAACAACTAAAAGGTTTCTCATGCAAGCGAGCCTAGAGCTCACCTAAGAAGTTGGGATAAAGATGATCTATGTTGTCCACAACATAGTTGCATTTGGGACATCTGTTATTGTCCTCCAAGCTCTGGTGAATACATTTATAGCTGTTCAAAAACATAAGAAACAAGAAACAAAACAAGTGAGCAAACATGAAGGAACAAAACATAAGCACAAAGTAAATAATATCAACCTTAGATAATGTGTGCTTTGTGTTGCCAGCTAACAGCTGCATTGCCAAGTTCTTACAGTGGAGTCAAAATGTTCCAATATTAACTCAGAGCGTGCTACAGCAGAAAGACAGCAAAGTTTCTTGGCAAGGATTACAAAAGGTATTTAAGAACTTTACTCTTATTTCCCTGAGGATTGTGTCAACATGGTTACTTCAGACACTTCCATCTCAAATTTATGCCCCTCTTCCACAGGCAGAGCTAACAAACAGACTGTATTATTCAGAGACAATTCTTCTAGATTAGCCAAATACTTATCAAGCAACATTAAAAGCTATCGCCAATTTTGGGTAATTGAACACAGAAGAAATACCTTCACCAACTTCTCACATTTCTCCCCACCCCCCGGCTGTTGTTCTTACCAGAATTGATTTCAGAGGTGCTCTGTTGAGCTGTTAGCTATTTGAGGGACAGAGTAACTACAAGATGCACTTTAGCATTGAGTTTAAGCATCTAACTCAGAACCTAGCTTCATGTTGACCACTGGTAAAAACATCACGTAACAACATTGTTCTGTTCTTTCTAAAGATATTTGAATGCTTCTCATCTTGGATTTTTAAAAAAAGTTACAGATCACGGGGATAAAGTATTGCTATAGAGGGCACAAAATCAGCTGTTACCTTACCTGTTGCATGTCAAAACATTTCTGAAAGTTAACTGAATCTGCTGCTTGAGGAAGTGCTGTACGCTACTAAAAGACTACTTCTTGTAAAAGGTAGGCAATTTATTTCTTGTTAACACCATAAGAATATAATGTCCACAGGACATTAAAATATCATGGTTCAACATGTATTCCAATCCCTAGTTGAGAGCAGGAGCAGCAGATCATTCCACACCTGCCCCTGGAGGATTCTTGTACTTCTGCATGAAACATTTGCTCCCCATGAAAGCCAGAGATAACACACTGAAAAACAAGTGGATCTTGGGCCAATTCGATGCAACAGAAACAAACCTGAAGTACATCCTCTCTTAAAAAAGTTTAAGAGAATTGCAATAGACAATGTGCAGGCCACTTCAAACTGTATATTGTCTTGCACAAAGGCAAGGAGGACCTCTCAACACCAACATTCACTCCCATGACCTCTACAGAGGTGGGATCCATTGCTTCAGGTGGTGACAGACATATTCCACTTCCAATAAAGATAAGTTGACAGACTGTTCTGACTCTAGGTACTGGGTACTACCAAGCAGTTTATGACCATTTTATTTCTTTACAGAGGAAATATAGTGGCAAAATATTTTTTTTGTTTTAAACACTAAGACGACTTTTTTAATCTAACTGGTACCCATCTTTTAAAATTTTATTTCAACCTCTTTTTCCAGTGCAGGGACAGAAGACAGAAAAGTAACAAAAACTCTGAAGGAAAGGGATTCACAGCAACATCAGTCCTCACACACTGTAAGAGATGGACATTTTGCGCAATACAAAAAAAATCTTACCAGAAGCTGTGTCCACATTTCGTCATGTAGGCCTCTTCAATCATATCAAAACAAATAGGGCTGAAAACAAAACAACAACAAAAATCACAACAATGTCTTTTTATGTTAAAAAAGGAACAAAATTATTAATTTAAAGCAGCCACCTCATCACACTTAGGTAGTATTTTCTATTTGTAAAATGAAAGAGGACACACAAGCACAACAGCAACCAGGCAGTATAAAGATCAAAAGGGCAATCAACAGTTCTTTGAACTCAGAATGATACTGCAGTTTGCTACAATTAGAAACCAGGTAAGTGTTCACTCTTAAAGCTTTCAACAGCTGCAAACCACCCAAACAAAGCCAGAATACCTTCAACAATCAAGGCTGCAGAAGCACCTCCTAACCATCTATACTAGGTCTTAAAGAAAATGTAGAAAACCCTGGGTTTTTTTACATGAACAGACATACAGTATTTGTACATGACACCAAAATTAGTTCATCCTTCCTTTTTTCAGCCAATAGCTATCTATGATTAAAAAAAAGTGATGCAAAGAGGCAGAGCAGAACAGAAATAGTAATGATGTCATGAGAACAAGAATTAATAAGCAGGAGGAGAAAGAAGGTGCCAACGAGGGGGTGTGCCTGGAGAGCACTGCCAGGGAGCAGGCTGGCTGCTGAAGAGCACGATGAAGGTATGGTGCAACCAAAAGAGGGTACCAACAGTCAAGCATTGTGTTACAAAGTCAAAGACGACAGGAAAGGTAGAATATGGGACTGTTCATAAGACAGACAGACTAGTTAGTGACCCAAGTGCAGCCAGCTCTCTGGGAGGGATCACCAAGGACCAAGCAAGGAGGTGAAAAGAAGGATGCGCAAGCAAGTAGTGCTCCACCGGAACCTGAGCAAGACAAAAGACATAGGAATTCAGTGAGATGGGTAGTGGAAGAAATTCCTCTCAATATCAAGTGGCTGTGACACGTTTGAAAGGAAAATGAAACAGAACTGAAAGCAGAGGAGAGGTGCGTCTTACTTCCAGTGACTCCTACAGTTGCTATCCCTGATAGCTGGTAAGATATGCTGTCACATACATACTCATCTTCAGGTCTTGGCCAGCTATCCAGTGAGATGCTGCTGATAGCAACATCACAGTTCTGCATGTAGCACATGTATCAGCTGTGTCACAAGCTTCACCTTGCTTTCAAGCCCTTAGAGATCCAAATGCTCTCCTCTCACTCCCACAAGTCCACACCAAGTTCAAAGAAGTTTTCACCACCATTTCTTTTCTTCAGAAACAGCCTCCTCCCACCTTCTGCCAACAAGGCAGCTCCCACACAATGAGCTGTTAATAAACTGTTAACAACTTTTGAAAAGCACGAATCTTTTTGAATCCAAGATCAAAACCCCAGATCTTAGACTGAAATAAGCAACGTTTGGCTGAGCAGGGGAGGAAAGCACCTCAATTTCTCCACTTGTTAGCACTCCACAAAAGTCATTCCCCCTTTGTCATCTATTTTAGAGGGTACTAACATTTGTTACCACATTATGCATTTAAAAATAGGAAGGAGAAAGCATCTCTTAAATAAATACTAATTTTTAAGCCCATAGAGAGGAAGCTGTGGCCCCTGCCAGTACAATCCCTCTCCAAATGACCAAACTGGAAAACATGGATGCCTTGAAAGATTTGTCCAACCTCACATACAAACCAGGTTGTCTTAAATATTCCACCAAATCATCTGCATAAACACAACCTAAAGGCAAACAAATCAAACCAGAATGCTACTCTCTGAACCAACTGAGCCACCAATTCTGTTCCTCAAAATAAGCCTCCAAAATATTTAACACACACCTGTCCTTCTCTGCAAATAATTTGTCTTGAATTCCTGAAGTTGGTGCTACTCAAGTCACTGTTTCCAAGTTAGAAGTTATTTAGTTTCAAGGAACTGTTTAGTCAGAATAAATTATGAGCCAATAAAGGTGGATTAATAAAATAAGAATTATGCATCTGTGCATTCTATTAGCTGGCTTTAAAAAAAGAGAAAGTCAAAGACTTATGGTTATATGAGTGTCTGAGGCTGGTTTCTCCCCACTGGTGATGAACAGCTTAACTTCTTCACCGCCTTCTAGTCATACTGTATAACATAGTCCCATTCTCTGTATCATGCTAAAAACTGCTATTCCCCACAGGGCCAGATGCAATTTTTCTAGCACACTCCTAATACCTTGCCTCCAGAAAGTGCTGCAATCAACATGGCTGTAATGCTTCCCCATCTGCAACAGGACATCACAAGTTAGAGCTAAACAGAGGAAGATTACCTTCTAACACAACAGTCACCGAAGACCACTGTTCCTAAACTTATCCTTCTTCATACCAGTTTGATAGGAGAAGCGACAGAGCCAAAATAGTTGAGAAAAAGCAATCAGAGCCAGCAAACATAGGCATTCAGTGCCAGGGTCATGGTTAACAGAGCCTGAAGTTTCCATTAAGAACTGTTTCCCCCAAAATGTTCACTGATTTACAAGTGCAAACCAGATTGATGTCTTTTAATACTTACTGAAGCCAAGCTGGCTGTAACACATGAAAGTTGCTATGCACCAGTTAAGTTAATCTAACACAGAGATAAGGTTAAGAAAGTTGTGGAGTGATGGGAAATTGAGACATACTATGGCTTATAGTATACACTGAAATTGAGAAGCATGGGTATGGCGAAATCAAGGCTTCTCTGCATGAGATGGCTCTTATTCTCTATTTGTCTTAAGCAGCATAGCTAGGTAAAAAGGATGCAAATTACTTCAGTGTCATGATTTGGGCTGGATTGGCCACCGGGCAGAACAACAGATGCTTTCCCCTACCTCTCTCCAAAGAGAGGCAGGAGAGAGAGAGAGACTTATGAGTTTAGAAGGAAAACTACTTTAATGAAATATTAATAATAAAATAAAACGGAAATAGTGAAATATATACAAAACCACATCAAGCTCCCAGGATGATAATCATGTCACTGGCTGGCACTGTGGAAGTCCCAGACTGGACTCAGTGATGGACAGGAACTGAATTCCTGATCTGGATTCAGGATCGAAGGCAGACGGACAGAGTCCTCCTCAGATATCGGCCACTGAAGAAAGAGGCTGACCCCTTTGACCCCTCAGCTTTTATACCGAGCATGAGGCAGATGGCCTGGAATACCCTGTTGGTCAGTTTTGGGACACCTGTCCTGTCCGCTCCTCCCCGCAGGTGGGACCCCTCTACGTTTTTTCACTTCCAACTTTCCAACAGGGCAGAGTTAGCTGGCCTTGGTTGTTACTGCAATAAGTATAAGCAAGAGCCTCTCTGCATACCGTTCCTTGGTATCAACTATAAACATAGGTCTTATCACTCTGAGTGAGTGAGTAGAGTTTCTGCACAATATGCTGTTAATGTCAGCAGTTAGAAGAGACTTAGCTAAAAATAAAGCTACTGAACAGAAAATTGGTTCTGTTTTACTGCAAACCAGGACATTCACCAAGCCAAAAACATCACTGTTCTTTACCAGATATCGATGCCTTATTTACTAAACAGGTTTCTATCCAGCATTGCAAAGGTTTACCATTCTTTCCCTATAGAGTAGACCTCAAATATTTTTAAAATCATTTTAACCAAGTTTATGCCTTTAAGTTTTGCCAGCTGTTTTTAAGGCATTTCTCAAGAGTGCTACTGTCACGCTGTTACCCAAACACCTGGCTGAAGTGGTCACTATGGACTTTAAACATGTTTCAAATTTCCTTCTGCTCCAGGGCAAACAAGACCCACTACAGTTTCTCCCTCCTATTCTGCTCCTCTTTGGTCTAAGCAGAGAGCGGGACTTGCTGCAGGCTCTGTCCTTCACGTGGAAGGTGGCCAGGTTAAAGATCACTGCCATTACTATCTACTCAATATAAAGCTCCAATATAACAATATAATCTATTTATAACCTAAGTCTTTATAATCTAAAGCCATCATTGTACATGGTATGTAAACAGCTCACTGTGTGACCTCCAGGGTTAATTTGCAGTATTCCTAACTAAAAGGGGTTTGCCAGATCACAAATGTGAACAACTACACTCTGGCCATGCCTGGTATTAACAGGTAACCACCTGAGGAAAGGACTGTTTTTAAAAACCCATGAACATGCAAGTCCACCTTTAAATGTGGCACACAGCCCTTCCCACACCTGAGTTTGTTGGGTGTACCTCTCCGGGTCAGTATGTAACATCCCCTCTTCCATATGTTCTTATTTATGCCAGGGCTCGGAAACAAGCACCAGTATGAAGCAGCCACTGAAGAGAGCCTACAGTAAGATCCCCTCTGTCCAGGGAGCAAAGCAGATAGTAACTGGTTTTAAAGAAGGTTAGTCAATCACTAGTTGGGAGGGTTAATGTAAGGCCTGGGAAAACCGTACGCAATTACACTGCTGGACAGAAGAAAATCCTCTGATTAGAGGATTCCCTCTCAGGTACTCTCCAGGCCACTGGGAACAGGCCCGGCTACAAGAGCAGCACGAACTCTACCTTGAAATTCTATATCCTGCACTAACAGAAACAGAGTTTCCCCTTTTGTAATAAAGTTTTCCAGTAAGTCAGGCCTATTTGCCTTTCTGACTAGAGTTACACATTTCCAGGCAAAAGCTGATACACCACAAAGAGTACACTCTTGCAAACTCCTGAGAGTACATTTGCTAAACATTTCACAACCCAGACCAGCAATATATGCCAACATTTACATTAAAGCCTAGGCCTCACATTGCTGAGATAGCGCTTTCAGAAGACAGGCAGGGAGATTGCACACATTAACACTGTTTACCGGATTTCCACTTGCACCTCCATGTTTGAAACTGACACAAACTTCTTTACTCTTTCCCACCTTCAATCTGGTACAAGCAGAATCTACCACTGAGTTTACAGCTGTAGCTAATAATGCTAGCAACTCACAGCTCATGTTCAGAAAAACTATCAAGTGTTCACTGCAGCTGGCAGCATCTTGAAAGTGCCCTTACGGGGAAAAAAAACCAAAAACAAACCGCATACAGAAAACTTCTGATTCTCAGACTGAGATATCCAAAACGTGTTTAAATCAATTATTTATCCCCCCCACACACCTGTCTTCTTGGACATAGCTCAAAATTCTAAAGTTGCCCAGTTGACAGTATTGCTAACTCGAAGAGAAGAGTACTATGATTTGAAGCTAGTGTCAATATAAGCAAGAACAAGCCCTACAGCCCACAGCAGCTAAGAACCCAGATAAGTTAACTATAATCATTGTCTGCTCTTAAAGCTTCTGACCTGCAGTTCAATACGCCCAATGTGGCTCTGGTAAATACCACTCTCACTTTATGCAGCCAGCAGCACTCCTCGATGAGGAGAAAACAGCTAATTACATGTTGTCCTCGAAGCATGCACAGTACTTACCTGCAGGAAAAAAAAGAACCAAGAAACCCAGCTTTTTGAACCATCTTAAAATTCTTCAACTGGTCTACAAACTTGTAATGGGTGTCATTTCCCTTCAAACACTCTCACTTCTACGACAGACAACAAAATGGGAAGTGACAGCTGACTAGAAAGAGACTGGGAGCAATGGTTGCAGACCACTACTGCCAGAGTATAACCACAGAGGGAACAGAAGGGCACGGGCATTTGCAATCAAGTTATCCCCCATGACCAACAGCAATGCAGCCCTCTCCCACACCAAGTGCCCTAAAATCCACCTAACATGGCCTAGAACCTTCAGCTAGAGCAGGGCATCAGCTGATTACAGCTATGCTCTCATCCCAATTCTGGCACTGAGCAAATGACTACCTATAGTAATCAGTAATAATAAAAAATTATTGCTTATTACTAGTAAGAAGTAGTTACTGGTTTTTCTGCCACTAACTTTTTAGTAGCTTCAGGTTCTCACTTCAATAGCAAGGATATTTCCTATCTACTTTGCTAGACAGTTTACAAAGCTGTAAAATCAAGTCTACAGGTTTTTGACAGAATGCCTGTCCTGTGGAGATGCCAAACATCCAACCCTCACCTGTAAGTCAGAGCTGTCAAAGTCATTTTTGAAGCTGTGGCCCATTTCTCTTCCTCCTTTTTTTTCCTCCCTGTTTCTCTCCGATACATGACTTTCCTGCAAGTTAAGCTTCTTTCCAGTATCTTTTCACTGTTTCTCTCAGATGTGAACACTTAGCCCTACTTTCTGTTCTCACATGTTATCACATCCAACCAGCAATAAAAATTAAACCTACTCCTTATGTTAGGAGGTTTAAAACCCACGAGCAATGGGCTGTCTTTAAACTGTAAATTACCAACAGTTCTCAAACCACACATAGTAGTGGGCCTTGGTCTACCACTTCTGCTGAAAGCATATTTTCAGCTACGAGTTGCAGCTTTGGCCGAACATTAGAAGGACAGCATCTGAACAGCTTCAAAAAAAATCTTTATCCCATCATCGCCGAAGTTTCCCACTCATCTGGTTTTAGGTGCCAGACTGACACAAACCTCATTGCTGGTTCAAACTAGACAACCTTTCCCAGTGAGGGAGGCAAACCCACACCAGCTTTGCTGGATCTATCAACCACCACGAGACTCCTTGGATCCCCATCCACAGGAGCACAAAATCCTCTGCTGGCTCCTCTTCCAGAGGTCAGAGCAGGGCAGCGGAGGGGCCACCTCACCTACCGGAGGCCAGAGCCCCTCCGGCCCCTGCTGAAGCTACATCACCCAGGAAAACAGGACATTTGCTTGCGATGTCAACACGTTATGAGGAAACACCTCGCGCTGCGGGTCCTTTCCGATAAGTTGGGCTGCTCTGGAGCGTTGCCAAGGAGGAACCTGCTGGGAATAACCTGATTTTGCTTAAAAACAGAGGGTGAAAGCAAGGCGAAAAGCAGGGCAAAAAAAGCAAACAGACAGCCACAAGGGAAGGAAGGGGGGGGGGGGGGGAGAACCCCCAAAAGCATAACCCCACGAGGGCCATTAGACGTACAAACGCCTCTTTCCCCTTAGAAAGTCCCTGAGGTGCCGCTGCCGGCTGCTCCGTCCTCCCGCCGGTATTTTACACCCCCCTCCGGGCTTTCCGCCGGCATGGCGGCGCCCCCGGCTTCCCTCCGCCGGTGCCGCTATCGCGATATATCGCACTCACCAGACGAAGTCGTTGCTCTTGTCCTCGTAGGAGTTGGTGAGCCCGTTGCAGAGCGGGGTGAGCAGCGGCCTCTTCCTGCTGCTGCTGCTGCTGCCGCCGCCGCCCGCACCGCTACCGCCGCCTCCCGCGGAGGAGCCGCCGCCGCCACCACCGGGCCGCGCCGCCGCCGCCA
>VUYV01000113.1:2875032-2905599 GCA_008711295.1 Anarhynchus alexandrinus
AAAAAAAAAAAGAGAGAGAGACCGCGAGAGGGAAGAAAAAAAAAAACCACGCCCGCCCGCGCGTCCCCGGCCCGGCGCTTGTTCAAGCTTTATTGACAAGCGGACAGCCCGCCACGCATGCGCGGCCCGGGGCGGAGCCGGGCTCCCCTCGGGGCGGGGCGGGGGGGTCCCCTGCCAGGCCTCCCCTCAGCGCCGCGGGGCCTGCGCTCCCCGGCTCCCCCGGGGCTGCCGAGCGGCTCCTCAGGGCGGTCACCCCCGAGGTGCCGCCGAGCCCAGGCGAGCCGCCGTGCCGGGAGGCTCGGCAGCAGGTTCGGGGTCGTGTGACAGGGCGGCGCGGGGGCTGTGGGCCAGGAGGCTGCCCCCCACCCCCACCCCACCCCGGTGAAGGCCACACGGGGCCAACGCAGCTCCTGCTGTGAGCGTGGAGGCATTCCCCCCTGACACCACAGCTCCGTCGGAGAGTGCGGCAGCGCTGAGGAGGAAGGCTGCCGGGCTCTCCCTCAGAGACTGTCGCTGGCCTCTCAGCCCCTCAGCGCCACAGAGGGGGTCCCATGAAGGCACAGGGCTGATCTGTGTCTCACAGGGTGCTCTCGCTTGCGGTTATTGCCTCAGATGTGTGCCCCAAAGAGCAGCTCTACGTCTGCTGAGCTTTAGCCTGGGTACAGAACGTCATCCAGCCCCACCGAAAGGTGTCCAGTAATGAGTTAACAGTTTTTGCCGGGCTCGGGCTGCCTGGGCGGGTGGGAATCCCACTAACCAGGCCCACAGGGTGTTCCCATTTTCCTACAGTAGCCCATGGATTTACGGGAGCAAGAGCAGACAGCTTTCTGCACAAGTTAATGAGTAAAGTGGTAATAAATGATACCCCAAAGACGTTTTGGGTGTTAAGGGAAATGCTGACCCCAGACCCAGACTTTTGCAACCCAAACTAAAGGGTTTATGAAACACAGCACTTGCCAACTTTTCAGCTTGGCTAGAGGCACTGCAGAGAGGCACCTGTCCCTTTCATTTCTCTTCCAACAAT
The DNA here is from genome assembly GCA_008711295.1 of Anarhynchus alexandrinus. Taxonomy (NCBI): domain Eukaryota; kingdom Metazoa; phylum Chordata; class Aves; order Charadriiformes; family Charadriidae; genus Anarhynchus; species Anarhynchus alexandrinus. Next base: position 2,876,057 of record VUYV01000113.1, read on the forward strand.
CTATAGAAACGTATTGCCTGCCTTGAGTAGCTGTATTGTCTGCAGTCAGTTTGAGCTGTCTAGGGTTAAAGAGGCAGCTGGTGAAACTCAAGGGCATTCCCTGAGGATGGTAATCCTAAACCCAGGTATGGGAAAACGCCCAAAGAGATCAGGTCTGCAGCACTCCTCCCAGTACAGACAGCAGAGTGAGCCTTCAGTGGGCTGTAAAACCAGTATAACAGCTGGTAAAACTGGTCTGACAGAAAAAAAAGGTGGCTTCAGGTAGGCAGTGTTGGTCAGGAGACCTCTCTGGCATGCAGCAGGGTGGCAGAGACACCGGATCACAAATGTCCCAAAGGGAACTGTCCTGGTTTGAGTGACACAGGACTAATTTATCTTCTAATACTTGGGAAGACTGCACTTTTAGAAGACTTTAGTGTCTGAATTTGTGAAAATATTTACTTTATAGCTAGCTGTGGTGTGTGGGTTTCAAGGTTGCAGTGTTTTCAAGCTTGCCAGGTGCAGACATGAGGAGGAGCGAGATCCGGGCACTTGACCCAAGCTGGCCAACAGGATTATTTCATACCATGAATGTCACATTCAATATAAATTAAAAAGTTTGCTGCGAAGTTCTCTCTATCCCTTGATGGCTGCCATCCTGAGAACTCCTTGCCCCAGGGCCGGACCCCTGAGGTCATCCCTTCCTCCGGAAGCTGTAGCACTCACAGTGTCTGACATTTACTGTCCACTGCTGGGAGTACACAGCTTCCTACTGATATAATTGGCTGAATACAATCTTTGCATATTCTGTATTGGGATTGGGATCAATATTGGTTCTTTAGTGCTATTAATGTTAATTATCTAATCTTATTCTATTAAATCTGTTTATATTTCAACTCCCAGGTTTCCTTGTTTTTTCCCAATTCCCCTTCCCAGGTGGGGAAGGATCATTGGGTGATAGAATGATTGTCTAAATGACAATGAATTGTTATGGGTTTCTCAAACCATAACTGGGAACCCAGCAAAACACAGCTCTTCATTTACTCTGGAGATGCTGCTGCACTTGGAGAGCTGTGGAGTGTTCCTCCTGACCTCCTCTCTTGACTGTGCTTGAACATTGTTGGGTGTCTGCTTCTGTGTATTTACCCCTAATGTTGAAAAAAAACCCCAAGGCAGTGAACAAAACCCAATCTGTCTGTCTGAGCAATGTTAGTGTGGAAATGTAGATGGGTACAAACCAGGAAATTCAAAGGCATCTTCTCTTTGAGATCCAGGTCAGTAGTCTTACCTTAAAAAGCTGACATCTGCCATTATAGTCTCTCCCATGATTTAAGTCTTAGTTGCTGTTATTAAAAAGTTTCCTTTTTGTAGTTTTTGTGGTTCTTTTGGGGTTTTTGGGGGTTGATTTTTTTTTTTTTTAGCCATTGCGTTCCCTGCTTTCTATAAATAGCCTTCTGACTGGCAGGTCTCAGGACTACCTCCATAAAGATGTTGAAACACATTGATTCTGCCTGTTTCCAGTGGGAGCAAAAGAGAAGAGCCTAAATACCTTTCTTTGAACCTGACTCTTGGCATCTGTATGCATCGTATTTCCTATTGCTAAGAGAAAGGAGAGCCTCATTTCCTTGTTTTCCAGAGGGACCAAAAGCTTTAGGGATGAGTGTCTGCAATGGACTTTTAGGTTTCCAAGGAAAGAACAAAGTATTAGTAAGCAGTAGTATTGGCAATAGCGTGTCTACATGCTTTATGCTTACTGAAATACTGGCCAGTCCTTGAAAAGTCTTGCTATCCTTGGATGCCATTACTGGCTGTGCTCCAGGAAGGCAAAAATGACACAGGTAAAAGCTGTTAAAGATGAAATATATGCCCACTTATGCCTATATGTAACTGGCCTTCCCAACAACACCTCCATCCACAGGCCTGGCAGTGAGTGTGGCACCCAGCACCTTCAGCACCGAAAGACCTACTCCCTAATACATGAGCTTTAGGATATCATTACAAGCTCTTGGAGTCCCTCGAAGCAAAGACCTTCTCTTCACTGCCCTGATGAATACTGAACAGCCTCTGGCTTCTGGAGACATTTCTTTCCTGGGGTTACCTGGCATTACCAGTTTCAAGATCAATGTATGCAGCCTAAGGGAAGATTAGGTGCTACTTCCCGGAGATACCTGTGCATTGTAGTGGGACAAAGGACATGGATAAAGTCACCAGGTTTTAAAGTTCACTGCAGCTGGAGCAGTAGTGCGTCAGTTATCTTCCAGTCCTCGTGAGCACAAAATGAGCTCTAAGAATTAATTTGCTACCGTCCAAGTATTGACAACGCTGTTATTAGACTCAGTGGCAGGGGTACAAGAGTGAAACATGATAGATCAGCTGTAAGAGGTTTTCCTCTGTTTCCTCCAGCCAGCAGCGTGCCAAATGTCTGCACTGCCTTGGGGCTGGGATCCCTTATTGAAGCACAACTCCTGCTGGGTTCAGGATGCAGGGGAGAGTCCTGGTGTGTGGACGCCTGCACCCTCGTGTAGCACACTCTTCCTAGGGTCCTGTTCAGGTTCAAACCTGCCCCCAAAGGATTGCTTGTGTTTCCTCATTTAATCTGGGTATTACCCTTGTATCTCCTCTTAAAAGAGACATTATGCCTCTCTGCCTTCGAAGGTATGTGGAGCACAGCGAGGCAAGCACCTCCTACCCATCCAGTAAACACAACCTGTTCCTGACTGGCCTGAAACTTATCCTGAAAACAAATCAGTTACTCTGGGATAAGATGCCTCCAGATATAAAATTTAGCGATTACTTTATACAATGAAACTGGTGTTTATGACAGACGTATATTTTGGAGGACTGTCTGTAGGAATCTGACTCTTACTTTTCTATATTTCCAGCCTCCAAAGCCACTCGCTCACCATGTCCTAAACAGTGAAGTACCAGTTCTAATGTTGTGCAAGGAGGGATGCTGCACTAACCCTGACATTAAAGGAAGCAGCAGACGAGTACTGTCTATGGATGAATGAACCTTAATAGCAATATAGGTTCTGCTTTTCTGGGTACATAAATCCTACTTATTATAAGCCCCAAGTTTGTGATCTTTATTACTGCAGCTCCATTTACCTGTGCAACAGGCAGTAGCAGCTGTGATGCTCAGTGGTAGCACAGCTGCAGAAATCATTAAAGACGCTCTGCATGGATCACCATGCAGGGACACTGAGGCTTCCACCCAGAGCAGCGCATGGGCCAGATGTTTGGGGGAAGTGACAGTCACCTCCCAGGCTCTGGTCCTGGCTGCTGGTAACTCATTCGGAAAATTACTTCTTCTTCCCTTTCTGAGCCTGTTGCTCCCACCTGATTTCTACTGGGTCCGTTAGTCCATTCAGGAGCGCAGCAACCCCTGCTAGGAACTGTCACTCTGACTGGGGAATTGCTGCTCCAGAGGTCATTAGAGAGCTTTATTAATAATCTTTGCATTAACCTCCCAGCTAGCCAGTGACAGAAGTGCCATTTCTCCCATTTTATAACCGAGAAAAATGAAGTGTAGACAAATTCATCACATGGTTACAGAGTCAATGGGAGCTCTTAATGCTCCATAAATCTGAAAATTAGGCTGTCAGCACCTTCTCCTAAAGCTATCCTGCAGCAAAGATACCCAGGAGACCCAGTTCCTACCCATCAGGTACACTCCTTCCTCAGTTTACTGGGAGAAACCTGAATACATCTCTGAATTTCAATTCCTGCAGTCAGACACAGGGATGTGGGGATCTGGAGGGAATGTCAGATGAGGGAAGAGAGTTCAGCGCTCCCTGCCCACAGCAGACATCTCCTCTGCAGGGCAGCAGTACCCACTTGGTGCCTGCACAGGGGAAAGCCACCGAGGAAGGGGTACGATGCACTTAATGACTGGGTTTTGACAGAGGGGTAGGAACTAATTGCTCTTATAGCTAATCAGGTACGTGTCTGGTCATCACCTGAAAATTGACTGTGAAAGAATATTTGGTTATTAAAATATACAATTTAGGTTAACTTAGGCTGCTTGGGATATGAGTACAGCAGGAACTGTGCGGGACCAGGTGGGTTGGTTGTATTTTTAATTTCGTTTCTAGTTCAGTAGTGCAGAAGCAAGTAGTGCTAGGAGGGAGGATGCTTAGTGACATCTATTAATTAAGATTATACAGAGTTATTAAAAAAAAGGATTTTTTTCAATGTTTTATAACAATGCCTTTGCCACTCGCAGATGGAATTTTATGCATCAGCCTCAGGCTAATTCCAAGCTGGCATAGAGATTTTGAGCAAAAATGGTTTTAACCATTTTCAGAAATGAAGAATCAGCAAAATAAAATATTAACATTTACTACTGTGTTTAAAAAGCTCTGACCCTTTAAAGCGAAAAAAAAAAGGCTATCTTGGAGAAGTGTCATCTTTACGCTACAAACCACATCATTCAGGTGTTCTGAAGAGGCATTTGACTTGACTGAACTAAAATGAAGTTAAAATCATTTGGTGATTCTTCTGTAATACTGAAATACTGTCTCCAAAGTTTCCAGGTGCTACAGAGACCTGAAGAGAAATGCATGTGCAACTGCCGTTTCAATGTGTGTGCACTGAGGCAAGGCTACAGAGGAGCCAGACTTCATTTCTGACCTACACAAGCAGAAATACTTGATTCACTGCGCAGAATTATGAAATTCCCTTTCAAGGAGAAAAGAAAGATACCATCTTGTTATTAAACACCACGCTGCAATGCTTGTGCCCGCAGGTAGAGTGAAGGTTCCCTTATGGCATGTCCTTTCTCTCTGAGACTCTTTGACCTTGTATTCAAAGAGTGGGCTTTCTAGGCACATATTAACAAAACCCTCCACTCAGCGTAAGCAGGGCTGAAGGTGGTTTCTCTCTCACACAGGCTTGGCCCACCCTCGGTTTGTGCAACCCCAGGTCTGTCTCAGGGTGCTGCAGCACTGCCAAAGCTCTCTGATTCTCAAGCAGTGCAATGGCAAGACTCAGCCATTCCTTACCCGGTGTACCTGCTCCTAAATCTGGCCAAACTCAGCCCCTGCTATTGCTCCTGCTCTTGGCTAATATGCCATGCCTAAATACATCCGTGATCAGATTCATTCCTTGTGTAACTGTACTAATCATTTTAATAAAGATGAATTTGGCATCTCTGTCCAGGGTGATTTCTTTCCCACAAAATATGATTGACAATGATGTAGTTTATGTGGCTTTACAGTATGGAACAGGTCTATTTAGTGGCTTGCAATTGGTTATTTTGAGCATTAGCATGTGCTGCTATCTCCTGTGAACTCCCTCCGTTATGTTATGGACAGCAAAAGCCATCTGTCTTTAGTGTCCACCTGTTAGGATTTACTACATGGCTTGTCAGAGTTGATGTTTTCTTGCAGCCCCAACTGTCTAGATCTGGTGTTTGCCTGAGCCATGTTGCTCTGTGGCGTTTTTAGGGAAGTGGGTGCCTGGCCTGTGTGGTTATAGGGGCGGACCAGAAAAAGGGAGCTGTAAGAATTCAAAAAATCAGGAAGTGAAACACATATAGAGAAATCTGTTTCAAATGTCAGTATTTTCAAGCCTGTTGAATGACCATATTAGGGTTGACCAACCTGAATATTTTCCAGTCCACTTTCATTCACTGGGGTTGGTTCTTCTGGTGCAAACCACTGGATTTTGAAAAATTTACCCTTCCACAGAAGTCAGCTACCAGCAAGAGCATTTCAAGGTCTGATCCACTGACCTAACGATGGTTTCCAGCCCGGGAAATTTCACACTTCCTTGTTGCCTCTGCCAGATATGAACTCTGCCCACACAGGTGAGCTTTTCCATCTCCCCATCCGGGGGTTGGAACTCGATGATCTGGGGGTTGGAACTCGATGATCTTCAAGGTCCTTTCCAACCTAAACCATTCTATGATTCTATGATTCTATGATCTAGCCCATGTGCTATTCTTCGTTGCCCAAATCAAACCTGTGCTTGGCACAAGGAAATGTCTGGTGCATCTCCTCCTGCAAGTAGGAAGGAAAATGATGTCTCTGCTGGTTATTTAGTGAGAAAAATTATCCTAAGACCTTTGGAGTTAGCAAATAAAAGTGGCTGTCTGAACCAACCCAAAGATCCATACACATTTGCCCGTGTTTGAGCTGACGGGTATGCACCACTCCTGCCCTCCGCTCGCTGCTTTGCCTGGCTGGAGCGGGCTCTGCTCTCCTGCATCACTTCTGTCACCTGCAGCCCAGGATGACCCATGGTGATGCTGTCTTGTGGCTCACAGGCCAGATACAATACAGATTTGCTGTGATCAAAAAAGACATAAAGTTGTGCCTGTTCTCATGCCTCCCTGCACACATGGCCAGAGAAACACAGTGTGACGCTCAGGCTGAATGCCAGGGACTACGCACAAAACACAGCACCTAAAGTCCTCGCCACCCCTGGCCCTCACCCACCGACCTACACCCCCAACACCCTAACCCAGCCAGGTCTCCCTTTCGTTTTTACTGCTCCCTATACATTTCTTCTTCCCCACATCCAAACCTGGAGTCCCCAGACACATGCGTGGATCACCCTCTCCTGGCTGTGCAACCTCTGCACTCGTATGGCTGCTTTTCTTCTCCTTCAATCTGAAACAGCGGAGAAAGTTTGGCAGGTGTCAAATCCTCTACGTCTGCCCCCTTATAAATATGGAGGGGAGCAAAGTCCTTGCTTAGTGCCTGTTTTGGAAGCAGATTCCCATGAAAAGCAAGGGGCCAACAGCTCTGTCACTGTGGAGGTGTGCCCCGGGGTCTGACCTTCAGCAGAGAAATAGGGAAGAGGCAGGCAGAAGGTGTGGGGGCGAGTTAAGCTCTGCCTCTCCATGCAGCATCATGCCAGCTGCCAGGACTCTGGGGGTACCAAAGAGCCTTGATTGCCCTGAGCAGCCTTGCCTGGAACCTCCACCCACGCACTCTCTGGCCATTGGCCCAGGCGCTGTATTTAAGGTCAGGCCTGGGTTTCTCCCCTTGTTTGGGATATAGTGCAATGGTGCCTATCCTTAGGTCTATCTTCTGGCTGGACCTGGTGCTTGTGCTGTAGGTAGCTGGTCTCCAGTCCTACCTCATCTTCTGCTGCTCCTGGATGGACCTAGGACCTGACTCCTTTGCTGTGTATGGGAGTGTTGATGGACCATGTTACCAGCACCCAGCCCTGCCTGCTCTGTTCAGGCTGCACCCTTGCTGGTGAGTGCTGGGCTGTGCAGGGGATCACCCTTAGCTCCTGGCTTGTCCCCCTGCATGAAGCAGCCCTCTGCTCCCTGACACTAGCAACTGCAGGTGTGGTTGGGCACTGGCTGTTTCTCCTGCCTGCTTTCTCTTAGCTGGGTGGGTGGCAGGTCACAGGGATTAGTGCTGCAAGGACACTAATCCAAAAGAGTCAACTGCTGGGATCAGGTAAGCTGGTAGATGGCTAGCAGAAGTTGCTTCTTTTCCTTCATGTTCCCTGGTTTCTTTTTTAAACTGGGGCTTTAAAAAAAATCATTCAGTGGCTTTGGTGCCCCCTTTGAGCTGCTGCAGCATCCCTGCACTGCCTTGCTTGCCCTCTGCCAGCCCCTGTCTCTCCAGCCCTGCTTGAGGTAGGGTACAACTCGGGATGTCATAACCAAGGTGCTGCCTGGAGAAGCTGCCCTTACTGGGAAAGCTTCAGCCCAGGAGCTGAGCATGCCTTCATGGCAGCAGCACTCTGAAATGCTTTATTAGGATCGGGGGAATCGGCTGGGGATGGGGAACCCCCCGAGACGCCAGGGGAAAGGATGGGTTCGGGAGAGACCTCCTGCTTCTCACTACCAGGTCTTACCATCAGAGGGCAAGCTCAGCCCAGGCGAAGATGCTCCATACCCGGTTACTGCAGCCCGCTGCTTCCCAGACCCATCTCTACCAGTGCTGCTGCTTCCAGGTAATGACAAAGGAAAGGGAGGGCGTTTACTGCCCCTCTCGCAGGGGACAGATCCGGCTTCTCGTCTCTGCCTGCTGCCAGGAAGGGCTCTGCTCCCCAGAGAACAAATCTTGCTCTGCTGGAATGCCCCAGCCTGCAGCGAGTCGCAAGGATGATGCTGTGAACAGCAAGTCAGATCAGTGCAATACAGAAACCACCAGGTTTGTGCATTACCATCCCAAATGCAATATAATCTTCCCTACCTTCTCCTCCAGCAGAAGTTGTATTTATGGCTGAGAATAAAGTTTAGGCAGCATGTGGAAAAGTTGTGCTGGCTGCTACTAGCTTTCTATCCAGCATATTGCTGCTCTCCAGAGCCACCAGTGAGAGTGGCTGCACAGCCCCAGCAAAACCAGCGGCATTAAGGTAATGTCTATGGGAGTGGTGCCCCTCAAGTGCTTAGGATGCATCCTAGAGGAGCAAACTACTTTATACCACTGCAGCTTTGACCTCTCCCAGGAGCCCCATGTGCTGGCATGTTGTCCCTACTGCCAGCCCAAGACCCTCCGTGTGAGGATTTGCATCTTGCCAGCTCCCCCCTTTGCCTCTTCCAATGAATTTCATTCTTAATCCACACCCCCCTCGTTGGCCAGAGTCTTCCTTTAAAAAGCCTGACGCTGGAGAGCTTTTCAGAGGGGCATAATGAACCAGACGCTTTCCCGGTGTCTCTCTTTGTTTTTACTGCCGTGGGTCTCCCCTGAGGACAGAGAGCCCTTTGTACTACATGGGGTCCCCTTACAAAAGGGGGCTTGTGAACAGAGCATCCTCCCATTGGGTACCACATCAAACTGATTTTTTTTTTCCCACCTGCCCTCGTAGGCATAGCCAGTGTAAAAGCCCTTTCTGCATGCAGGGGACTGAGCCAATAGCTTTAACCTTGGAGATGCACGATGCATATATGTAGGATCGCTCTGTGCCATCCTGCTGCCCACCCTCTGTTTAGCTGCAGGGTAAATGAAGGGTTAACCTGGTTGTCATCTTCTCCCCTGCCCAGTTGGTATTTGGAGTGAAGCCATGTTTCATTCTCTAGATGGCTGATAATTGAATAAACTCTGAATCTCGAGTGAATTTAAAACCAAGACAGGAGCTCTCCCCACCAGAAGTCGATATGTTTTCTCTAGCAGGGATTTTTGTCTGGAGTTAATGCTGCAGCTGCCTCTTCCAAGGGAGGAGGGCATGCTTGTGAGCTGTCAATATTGCCTGATATGGGGCTTTAAATTTAGGTCTTGTTCATAAAGGAGATTCCTATTTCTATTCTCTACTAAGAGTGAAATCTAGGGCTACAACCTCAAATGGCCTTAAAACTGTTAAGCCTGAAGTAACTTGCTGATGGTTTGGTGTTGTCCAGGATCCTTACCCAGGTAACATAGGGAAAGAAAGGCAGAGGGCTGCACACACTGCTTACGTGCCTGACTCTGCTTAGATCACGGTTTGAATGGAAGAAAGCAACGTGATGTAGCTAATTAACATTGTGCTAATTAAATATCAGGTGCTCCTCATGTACCATTGCAGTAAATTACTCGTAGTTTCAGGTGGCAAATTCTCTCACTGTCACTGAATATAAAGATACACCATGGACCTAAAGAAAGCTGTCTCCTGTAAAGTTGAGACTGGTGATTTATTGAGCTGTTTAAAATACATTTGCTTTGGTCCTTCTTTGTATTCACTTTTCACAGATATTCAAACAAATGCCTTTGAGTCTGGGAACCAGCAGCTTTTTGGCACGTGTTCATTTTGCAAACAGGGGCATTCACACCAGAAGCGCAGTTCTAGGATTTCATAGCCACACGGTGGGTAGACAGAGATGCGCCATGCAATCTGTGCCCCATCAGAAATACCTGGCACAGCTCATGTTTCAAACTTAACTGAGCAAAATAATTGCACGGAGCTGTTTACTGTCAATCTGCTGAGTGCACGTTATTAATAGGAGAGATGGAGTGAATAATTAGGACTAATGACTAAATTAGAGAAAGTTGTCATCTATTCATGAATAGTTTGCAGCGAGAGGCAATGTTCAACAATTAAACTGATAGGCAAAAATGATTCATTCCTCTTTGCAAACATGCTCTATGTTATGCCAATACATAAACACCCACACCTGGCCTAATGTTGAGACTTCAGCTTCCCCCAGCCCCATTTTGGCACTCAAGCTGGTGTGATGTGATTGCCAGAGGTGCTGGGGATTCCCTGCCCCAATGAGCTTCCCTACCAGGCTTTGGAGCTGGGCATCTTTAGGAAAGCAGAGGCATCTATCTAAAGTCTAAATCATGGTCTGAGGATCATAGAATGGTTTGGGTTGGAAGGGACCTTTAAAGATAACCTAGTCCACCCCCCTGCCATGGACAGGAATATCTTTCACTAGGTCAGGTTGCTCAAAGCCCCATCCAACCTGACCTTGAACACTTCCAGGGGTGGGGCATTCACAACTTCTCTGGGCAACCTGTGCCAGTGTCTCACCACACTCTTTGTACGAAATGTCTTCCTTATCTATCCTAGATCTACCCTCTTTTGGTTTAAAGCTGTTATCCCTTGTCCTATCACTACAGGCCCTGATAAAAAGTCTCCATTTTTCTTATAAGCCCCCTTTAGATATTGAAAAGCCTCAATAAAGTCTCCCTTGAGCCTCCTCTTTTCTAGGCTGAACAATCTCAGCCTTTCTTCAGAGGAGATGTGTTACAGCCCATGCCTGTCTTGTACCGGGGACCCCAGAGCTGGATGCAGTACTTTAGGTGGGGCCTCATGAGAGTGGAGTAGAGGGGGACCATCACCTCCCTGGACCTGCTGGTGATGCACCCAGGACACGATTGCCTTTCTGGGCTACAAGCGCACATTATCAGCTCATGTCTAATTTGTTACCCACTGGTATCCCCAAGTCCTCCTCTGCAGGGCTGCTCTCAACCAATTCATCTGAGTTCGGGCTCCTATTTTGGATGCTGACAATCAGTTTGTGGCACTGGAAGAAACTTAATGTTTTCAGCTGCCTCAGAAACACTGAAAACTTACTGTGTGAGTATAGAAAAACTAGCCAGCATGGTGAGGCTGGGGGGCTGGGGCAGTTTTGCCAAGAGCAAAGACAACTGAGGGGAGGGCACAGAAACAGGCTTAAAATACACCCAAAACTGCCAGAGAAGGAAAAAACTATCCCTTGAGGAAAGGGCGAGGAGTGATTGGTTTAAACTGAAGCAAATGAGTTAGGAAGACCTGAGGAAACCTCTTTTTGCTGGGGAAAAAAAAGGTGAAGCTGTAGGAGATGTTGTTTTGGGGAGTCTCCTTTGCTGGCAGGAGGATCCAACCTTGCTGCTGAAGCACCTAAGGGGGAAATGCCAAATGAGGTTTGCCCCATGAACTGGGATGCCCTGCTGCTTCCTCTCTGGCCCCTTCGTTGAAGGTGCTTGGTCCTTCCTCATGCAGCAGCTGTGAAGGATAATGTGTGGCAATGGATCTTGGAGACAGGGATGTTTGGAAAAAAGGGGAGATTTGCAAAGGTACAGGTGGGCACCAAGGGGCAGGATTCACTTTGGGTAGCTTCAGCCATCCAAAAGCTAGTTGTTGCAGCAAGAACTGTTGTCAAAGATCCCTTGAGGGCCAAAGGACTGAACGAGAAACTGTCTGAGAGTGATTCATGCCATCTAAGCCAGTTGCTTCAGATACCTGGGATAAATCAGCCTCTGGACTGAACTCTTGCTCGTGTCTTCACTCACCAGAGAGGCAGTCTGGATTTGCTTGCTTTAGATAACCAAGAAAACCAACCAACCTTACAGATATCTGATGTGAGATGAGACGAATTCAACCTGAGTGTTACAGGGATTTTCCATGGAACTACCCAGGGGAGGTCAGGTATCCAGAGGTCTACTGAACCTGTAAGAACCCTCTCTAGACTGCTCTGGGCTGACCAATGTCCATACCCTGACCCTCATGCGCACTTCCTTCTCCTCAACCACCCTCTGCCCACAAACCCATTTTCGTTGAGTCTGATTCTCACCAAGGCTGGGGAACTGCTGAAAAAGGTCATCCCACAAAAGTTCACTTCAAAAGTTTAAATCCATTTGTTTCGAGGCAGGAACTGTACTCAGGGTGCTCTCTATCCCAAGAACTGTTGAGCCAACTAATTTTCTAGTGGAAAAGCCTGCCAGTGCGTTGAAGACTGAGGGAATTCTGTGGAACACGTTCAGAAAGCAAATGATTGATTCATCATCGTCAGAGGTGGAGAACTGATTCCAGGAATTATGCGTGTGCCAAGGTGAAGCCTGTTGAAGCCAGGGAAAAGGCATCCTTGAATTCGGGTCATCAGTCAGTGTAGGGAAATGCACGGAGGCCCTGGTACAGGAAAGCTTAACTTCCAGTGCGTGCTCAAGCCTAACTAACCTCCGTTAACGTCAATGGAGATAAAATTAAATGTGAGGTCAAGATTTTGGATAAGGATGTCTTATGGCCTGGAGGCTTACGTGGATGAGAAGGTCAGGCCAATGAGCCAGGGTGTTCGATATTGAGGAATCTAATCAAGGAGTTCCTGCGTAAGCCGCTGTGTGAATCAGGGAATAATTCAGAATAACAGACACATCTGAGTAATTCGTGACCTACTGGCAGACAATTCACGCAGACAGGCAACATCCATCAGTGATGTTATTACTTGCAGAGGTCGTCTTGGGAGGTTTATGGGTCTGCAGGTGGCTTCACCTGTGGGGAATTCATCGAGGGAAAAGCTGGGAGCAGCTGGCATCACAGGGACACCCTGGCACATGTTGCTGCATGGGGGCAGAGCTGGTGCTTCACCCACCCAAAAGCCATGGTGCAATAGGTGCTTTAGACAAAGGGGGACCTTCAGATTTTTCAAACTGTCCTTGAGATGAAAGGGATCGAGGTGAGGCGTAGTGGGCATTATTGTAGACCCCATATCTCATCCCTGCTCTGCCACACACTACCTGTGTAACATTGTTTAGACCTACTTTATAACCTGCTTTCCCACCTGAAACATCAGTGTATGTCTCTGCTTTCAGGTCCCAATGTGGTCTGTGAGATCCATCAACTGTATTCTTGGTGTTCACCAAGAGTCGTCATGAAAAAATCAACACCACAAATACAGAAAAAGCCTAGCTTGGAGCTCTAAAAATGGGAGTCAAAGTATAAGACTCAAAATCTGGAGAAAACCAAGCTTCGTCTCTGTTCATCACAAACTAACTAGTTTTCCAATAGCTAAATACCTACCTTCAGTCACATATTGGCATGGAATAAAATTCCTGCCTTACCTCTTCAGCCTGGACACACAATGTTGCTATGGCACTATAGCTGTATCTATGGTAGGGTTGTGGTTTGCTGTGCTGTATCTGAGATATCACATCAGACAGGGAAATGTTTGAGCAAGACACCATCAAATTCCTGTTTGACAGTGAATTGGCAGTGCCTTTTGGGAGCTTCCTTTGGGCGCACTGTACCTCTGCTCATTTCCATGGACAGGGTGACTCCAGGCAGTGCCAGGTGCCCCAGAAGCAGAAGGTCCCTGTGCCCCTTGGGACATGTGGTCCAGGTGTTCCAACCGGCTTGAAGACGTGAAAGGGAGAGGGAGGCCCCAAGCCATTGGCAGATGGGGTAAGAAGTGGGTGTTATGGGTGACATGGCTGGGGTGCACCTGAAGCACCAGCAGAGAGACAAGGAGAGCTTCCTGAGACCCCATCAGGAGACCTGTGCAGGCTCCAAATGCACAGAGAAATCTGCTCCAAAACAGTCATCTGTGGGACTGGTGATTTGCCAGGAAGTCTTTAAAAAAACAATAAAATAATTCCAAGTACAGCTGGAACTGGAATCTGTAGAGGATCAACAGGGAGAAAGAGTATCTTCACTGAGTTTACATGACCAGCATCAGGCCTGGAGATGCTAGAATAAGGAAGAAAGAAAGAAATCTCTTTTTTTTTTTTTTTTTTTTTTTTTTTGCCATGAAAAGTGCAGGAAAGGGAGGCAAGCATGTCAGGTCCCTGCTAGAGTTTGGCCAGGGCCTTGCTAAAGTCAGGCTCTTGCAAAAGGTGTGAAAGGACTTACAGGCATCCTACTCACCCTCTCCTTCTGGAGGATGCACCAGCACAGTCCCCAAGCCAGGGTGCTAGCACCCACCAAGAACACAGCCACCCTCCCTGCAATGGGATGGAGCATCTTGCTTTTCCCCAAAGGGCTCCCACCTGGCCTTGGAGAAGGGGGAGCATCTCAGAGCAGTAAGAACCTCCCGATCCTCACACCAGCATGAGAACACGGACCCAATTTTGGCGCATCTCTAACAATTTTTCTGCATCATTTGTACCATCATTAGTGCTTTGGAGCCTCCCACATGGGGATCGTGCTCTGCTCCTGCTAGCTGGCATCTACCCGCATGCCCCAGTGCAGCAGACAGCCATCGAACGGCTTCCACTTAGCTTTAAAAGTGGCTATAAAAAGAGCTTGACAAGATCAAATGCTAATAGAGAGGTTTTCTGAAGGTTGAAACTGATCTGCTCGAGGGCATTCGTGACGGGGAGATGCCAGAAGAAACCAAATAACCAGTGCATTGTGGAGTAAATCATTTGATTTTAAATACTCTCTGGGAAAGGATCTTATGAGGGAGGGAAAAAAACCCCAAACCTGCTAAGTGCTTGGAAAACTGCTGTTCTAAATCTCTTTTGCTGCAATGTGCATAGAGCATTGCCATCCAAAGCAATGGATGACAAGTGGGTTGCTGTGGGGGGACTTTCTTCCCTGAATTTGTCTGAACTGTGTGAAACTTCAGTACCCACGGCATCCTGCCCCTGTGGTGTCCATGGATGGTGTGGAAAGCCACCTCCTGCTGCTTGTACCCTTTGGTGCCCCCCTGTTTTTGTATTCAGAGGGGCAGCAAGCAGTCCCCCAGCCTTAAAGCCTGGAGGAGCTTTGGTCACATCCTTGAGTATTGTCCCTCCCCACGATGGACAGAAAGGTTATACCAGCAGAGTTACAGCTCCCTCCTACCTGGCTACAGCACGAAGCAGTGCCCATCTCCTGCCATGGCATAGCTGTGTGTCAGTATTGGCTTCTGGGGGTTAGCTCAGTGCAATTCCACCCAAAACATGACTTCTGGGAAGAGGTTCACAGGCTGGCCCTTGCTCTCTCTGCAATGGGAAGGAGGATGTCAGCACTACTCTTCCAGGACAGGGATCGAGAGTTGTAGCAACAGGCCTGCAAGCCAGGAGCACCAAAATGGCTCATTAGAGCCCTACCAGCATCTGTGTCCTCACCCTGGGTGAGGATGAACGTCCACATGAACAGCAACCATGTCATTGGAGCCACAGGGCTTTACCCTCGTGAGCATCTAGGCCCAGCTCTCCCAATTTCCATTCCATGCTCCATCTCCACTGTTTTGTTGGGTTTTTTTTTCCCCACAGGATAGATGCCGAGTCAGAAATGGCCTCAGTCCTGCTAGCATCGCACCATGGCTAAGCCAGGCAGCCTGTTTTCAGTGGGTCTATTGGTGGGAGCACAGGACCACGTGACCACGATTACACAGCTCTTGGACCAGAGCTGACTTCTAACCAACCATGTCTGAACGCAAGTGTGGGTCTGGCCCCCCAAAAAGTCCTTCAGACATGTCTTTAGGAAGAGCTGGTTCAGATCATCCCACCAAGCATCACGAGGCAGTTTGGGGACCAGAAATCCCCAGCTGTCCTGCATGTGGTCCCCATCCTTGCACTTGTACTCCTTCTCCCCCTGTTTCTCCTCTCCACTGTTCTCTCTCCACTAATGCATCCAGCGCATAAAAGTGAGGTTTCCGAAAAGATCTTTGAACCCAAAGAGACAGCAGGGAGATGGAGAGAGAGGGAAAGAGAAAGAGGCTTTTTGAATATTGAATTAAGGCTGTCTCCAGTATTATTGAATTCCCATAAGAAGGCAGCCAGTGAGCCCACTGCTTTAGTGTCCTATGAATATTTCATTGCTTGACTTAAGCTCAGTGAAAATAGTTTCACTGCACAAAAGCACCTCTTTGGCTTGTGGACTTCTCTCTAAGCATGTGGTGAGTGCCCCCACACTCACACCGGCTATGAAGGCACCCTGGCTTGCAGGCATAGTCATCCCACACTACAGCAAGCTAAATTTGTCAAATCTGAGTGAACTTTTGGCACGATCTGGCCAGGACTTTCCAGAAGACAACCAGTCATGGCTCAAAACATCTTGGCGGCTCACTGGGTCACACTGCTTGAGCGCTGCAGCAGTGTTGGCAGCACTGATGCTCAGTACCTATGTCTCCATCCAACCAGGGCAACAGCAGAGAAAGGGAATAGTCAAGGAGGTCATCTCGCCCCACTTTGACCTCTTAAGTTGGCTGCAGAACTGGGGAGACAAACTGTGCATCCTGGTACTCAGTTGTGGGCACTGGCATTGAGGGTCTGGGTCTGCTTGGTTCCCCAAATTTTAGACGCTTACCTGGAGCTTCTCTGGATAATCCAAACCTCATTAATTTTTTGGGCTGGAAATCTTTCAAAAACAGGCTCTTTTGCAAGACTGTGGTGACTCCTGCTTTCAGATAGGCTGTGAACCCCATTCACGGATGCTATGGAGAATTCTCATGCAAGAACATTGCTTGCCCACTCTGCACAGATGAAAATGGTGTCTGAAATACTGTGAAAATACCTGCTTTTCCCTCCCCAGGACTGTGTCTTTTGGAAGTGCCAAAGTCCTATTCCTGCCACCCCTTGATTTTCCTCCATGACCCAGGAGCTTCCTCTGAGATGACCCAACCATCAAAGGTCCTGCTCAGAGACGGCGTCAGCATGAACCTTTTTCTTGTTTATTAGTTGAGCTCAGAGATCTCCTAACCACAGCACTTAACACCTCTCCTTGCTCTGCCAGATGCAGTTGCACAGATCTGGAGTGATTCAAGTCTGGAGGGGACTGGCTAATTCCATTGCTTTCTTCTCATCTTTTTTTTTTTTTTTGGCTTTTTTATCTTCAGTCTGGAAATCCTCTTCAAAGGCAAAGAGGGCAAATTCATGAGAATTAATTATTTTATTGTAGACACGGTAGATAATACTGGTTATCCAATACTTCCCACTGTAGGACTGTGTTTCCCATTGCTTAGAACAATGCTAAAATGCAGAAATTATCTGCCTGGGATTTGCCTTAACTTGAACTTCTCCAGAAAATTGCAGCCAAACTGGGTCAGCTTTTTCCAAGAAAAAAGCCAGGGGAAAGCCATTTGATTTGTCTGTGGCCTAATGCCCTTCCCAAACCTCCTTTGGAAAGATGTGACACCCTGTGCTTCACGTGGGGAGGTGAAATTTGGCAAAGGAGGTCCCTGTTGGTGGGACCATACTTTCAACCTTTTTCACCTGCAAAACCATGCCAGTTTCCTTAGAAGAGCACAATGCCCTTTGCAGCTTATTTAAGTTTGTAGACTTTTTCTTCTTAGCTAAAGTCTCAGCAACAGTTGCTTGACCTGCAGACCAAGATGTGCAGGCAGCACTGTAGTGGTGCGCATGGCAGGCAGCTCCAGTGCCATCCTCCCTGAGCTGTCTCTCCTACAGGGTGGAGACCCTCCATGTCTACTGCGTGACTGAGCCTCAGTGCTCTCCTATCCATGGCCATGGGATTGAACAGTCCCTGCAGAGCCCAGGATGGGGCCAGACACTGGGATAAAGAACAGGGATCCCATTTCTCCTTGCTGGGCACCCACCTGCTGCAGACAAGGGGCTTGCAGGCACCTTCAGCCTGTCACAACTCCTTGCCCCGGTGAAAGATAAGAAGAGGTGGCAATGCATTTTCTGAGCTAATTTTTCATCATCGCGGATCACCGATCATAAAATGGTTTGGGTTGGTAGGGTCCTTAAAGATCATCTAGTTCCAATCCCCCTGCCATGGGCAGGGATACCTTCCACTAAATCAGATTGCTCAAAGGCCCATCCAACCTGGCCTTGAACACTTCCAGGGATGTGACATTCACATGGTGCTTCACTTACTCCTTTTCTACAAGGTGGGGAACCTCTCTCCCCGAGGATATTGGATGTCTGCAGCCTGCTATCGCCTGCAACACCCCCTGAGGTCTGATTGCAGAAGATGCTGCCCTTCTGCAACACCCCAGGCAGCGACAGCTGGAGACCCAGGGTGCAGCTACCCCTGTTGCATGGTCATGTGGCACAAGAGCAGCGTGGTCTTTCCATTATGAATGAGAAGATGCTGCCCCAAGACTACACCACTTCACTCCTTTTGCAATTTAATCAGGAGAAACGAGAAGCCCAGGTTAAATGGGCTTTTTGCATGCTGATGGCATGGGGTCTGCACGTTGCGTGGCGAGCCCGGTGGCAGATCCAGTCCTGATTGCAACCGTAGATCCCTTCAGCACCTGCCTTGGGTCTGCCCATCCTGGGCTTTAATTTTCTAGGACGGTGATGGCGGGCGGCTCCGGTTGACGTCAATGGAATTGCATTAGTGCTGCTGAAAACCAGGCCCGTGTCGGCTGCCCCGGCAGAGCCCACTTGGAGCGCAGCGGCTTGCGGAGTCGTTTGGCATACATTAGGTTGGGTAAGATGGATTGCTCGGCTCCTAACTAGGACAGATAGATAAGGATAATGGATGGACGGTCAAAGAGCAACCATGCTTTAGGCAGATGAATAAATCACTTTGATTGTTCATATATAAACAGGAGGTGCCAGTGGGACTTAGCTTTCAAAGTGGGGTGAATCCAAGCAGGGTGCCCTACAATTGTGTTTAAGGATCTAAAAGCAGTTTGAAATGGGCTTCGTTAATTGAGGAAACCCCACTCATAGTGCTCCTGCGACAGAGCCAGTGTTGCTCAGCGCTCAGGGCTTTGCCGAGAGCCCCAGTTCCTCTGGTCCCTTGGGAACCTCTGTCCTGAGATGCCATGTCCCCATGCCACCCTTCCTGGGAAGAAGAGGTGCCCAGGCAAGGGAGAGGGGCAGTGACCTCCTGCCAAGGGAGGCTGGCTGCAAGACCTGCCTTCCAGCTGCCTACCTGTATGCACTGACCACAGACCACCAGTTATCCTGGGTTGCGTTCCGAGAGCAGAAGGGGTCTTCAAGAGGTTTTGCAGCGCATGCAGTGCCCTTAATTTCAAAGGATGCTCAGCTCTGGCATCTCCAGCATCTGGGTAGATACAGGGTAGATAATGGGGTGATACAGGGCTATCTGGAGATGGGGTGGTGGGGTGATACAGGGCCATCATTGAGGACATGTCTCCAGCCTGGTGTCCTCATGCTGCAGAGCACTGCATTTATTCACGGCAGCTGGTGTGCTCAGTGGGGTGGCACCCCTCAAGCTCTCAGCCTGTGACATGGGGACATCTTTCTCACCCAAAGTGGTGGACAGTGTGTGCCGGGTTTCAGCTGAAAGCGTTTTTGGCACAGTAGTTGTGGCTGTTCCCGTGGATGTCTGATCCTCTCGGGATCCATGCTAAGGGTGTGTGGAAGTGCCACAGCAGCTGCGGGTCAGAGGAGAACAAGACCTCCAGCCTGTGCAGGGATGGGGCAAGCTCTCAGTGCTCACCCAGGGCAAGGGGCAGCCCACGACCTGCTTTAACAGGAGCGCCTGGTGTGTTGTCACTGCATGGGCTGTTCCCACACAAAGCTGGCCAGGGTGTCCCCGCAGATGTCCTCTCATGCCCCATACTGGGCTGGGGCAAGTTCTTGGTGCCCATGAACACCCCATACATCTGTGGCCTCCCTACATATTCCCAGGCGAGTATGGCTTCATTAGAAACTTCCTCTGACACTCCACCCCCAAATAACTGCACTGGTGGGTCTGGTTCACGGTGTTGGGCTGCCATGGCTGCTCCTCTATGCCAAACAACAAGAGCTGGCAATCAGACAGTATCTCAGTTAGGCTTTGCTCATGCCACCAGCTGCCAGTTTGTCCTCGGCAGCCCAGCTCCAGAGATGCTTCTTGCCTTCCTTGGCGGGCTGAAGCAAGCCCTGAAAGACTCTGGGAGCCAACCAATGGTATCTATCTCTTGATCCATCACTCCCACCAGGCCTTTGATTTCCTCCCAGTGATGGAGCAAGCCAGGACAATGCTTTGGCCGTCACCTCCCAGAGCAGCCGGGGTCCTGGGTGCAATTCTGCTCCGTTGCCAGAAGCTGATCCAGCCCCTTCCCACCAGCCACCCCCCTCTTTCTCTGTCTGCTCGTTACCTTAATAACCCTCTGATCAATCTCAGAAGGAACCAGCAATGCAGGAATAGCAGATGGGGAACAGAGCATGAATATTAATTAACAACGAATTCCAAACAGAGGACTTTAATTACATTAAGAGTGCAGGCTTAGAGGCCGTGACTTACTTCCTGCTGTAAATCTGTTGACAGGTCATTTGCCGCAGCGGTGTCAGTGCTCCTTAATGAATGAATACATACATTTCAAGTGCTGGTGTATGGGGGGAAATAGGGTCTTGCTTCCAAAAATGCAAAAGCAAGATGCCTCACCAGTGAGAGGGCTTCACTCGTGGGGAGGATTCGGGGAAATAATTATCAGTATAATTACCTGGTAATAATACACCCATTCTGGGAGCCAGGAGCTCTGCTCATGGGGCTGGAAACCTCCCGTGCATGAGCCAGACCTGCTGCTTTGTTATATGTGGTCTGGTCACTGGGGGGAGACCAAGAACCGCAGTGCCTTTGCTGGGTATCGGGTGGGTGCCGGGGTCCCCGCCGCGCTGACGCACTTGGGTGCGCACGATGTGGCTGGACAACTGCCCACCTTGGACATAGACACCTGAGGATTTCCCTCGCTGCGGCGTTTCACCAGCTCTCACGGGGCTCACGGTGGCCTCATGGTGGGGTGGGGACACGTCTCAGCCTCCAGGTTGTTGGTGGTACTTTGGCAGGCTGGCGGGAGAAATGAGTGCTGCAACGGCAGAGGATTAGCCAAAAAGCCCATCTAGCCAGGACCCCGTCTCAGCCCATGGGTAGCAGCAGCTGGAAAAGCACATTTTCCCCAGCACAGTTTAACCACCTTCCCCAGGAGCAAGGCAGCCGAGGCAGGGGACCTTCTGTACCAGCAAAAGGGTCTTTTTGTTTTAATCCCTCAAACTGGCATGGGACAGCGATGCTGCCAAATGGCCCCTTATGGGGACAACTCTATCTATACTAAGGGATTTTGCTGGATGTGTTTGGCCTGAGATTTTCTGCACTGCTAACCAGCTTGAACTAAGAGGGTCACATGAGTGCCAGCATGCCGATATCCCAGTAACATGAAGTTTTAGCTTTATCCTCCTTCATCCCAGCTGCCTTTAGTCTGTGGAGCAGCACGTTCCTCTGCAGTCCCCTGCAGTGATGCTGGAGACCCATGTTCCGGCTAGGGGCAGCACCCAGCCACAGACCCCTCTGGTGCATCATCTGGGCAATGGGTGATCCTCAAGGAACTGCTGCATCCTTGGAGCTCCTCCAGCTTGGCCCAGTGCCCCCCCAGTGCCTATGGTGGGGAGCAGTGTGGGACATGGTGTGTTTCCAGACTCTCCAGGGCCCGGGTGAAGGCAAGGAGGGAAAGGACCACTCTGGGTGATGCTGGTGGAGCTACAGCATTGGGCACAGTGGTGTGGGCTGCAGGAAGGAGATAATGTGTGGGTATCTGCTGAGTGGGCACACTGAGCTGCAAAGGGCTCTTGAGGAGCAGGTTCAGGAGCTGGAGGCTTGCATGGGAAGGGCATGCCAGCAAACACCCTCTCATCTCCATGCCTAACTGGAACGACCTTGCCTGGTGGGTCTGTACCCGTCCAAAGTGATCTTACCGATTTTGCTGGCTCACCCTGGACCAGGACTCCCACTCTTCTCCTGTGATTCTTGCCAGCACAACGAGGCTGGCAGAAGCTGGAAGTGCTGCCGGCCATCTCTGACAGCAGTGTGGGAGTGAGCTCAGGGATTGGTCTGAGTAACTCCCAGTACACCAGGGACCACTTGGGTATCTACGGCTCCAAAAGAAGCCACAGAAACAGTTGAGGGGAAAGCCTGACCTAGGGATGAAGCTTAGAAGAGCTAATTAGGTCTGGCTGAGCCAAGATAAAGACTACAAGAGCAGGTTACAAAGATGCAATGGGTTTTAGCACCCAGGAAGGCACTGGTTTGGAAGCAGTGGTCCTTGCCAGTAAGGACCTTGTACTGACCAAAGCTTTCATGCCCATGCCTTGCCATGCTCTGATCAACAGCCATGGTGAGCGTGAGCACTCGTGATTGAGATGGTCTTGAGGTGGCACCAGGGTTGAGATCAGGTGGAAAATGCTGCAAACGTCTCAGGAGCAAAGGTGCCAAACGTTCTCAGAAGATGTCTCTGTGCTTTGAGGTGGGCCAGAGAAGTGGGCTGTGATTATGGCCCCATTGCTAAAGAGACACTGAAGTCTAAGGGCTCGGGAGCATGAAGCCAAAGATTCAAGGGCTTATGTGAGCTTCAGCTAACTGGCACAGAAAGCACAATGTGGCAGGGTACGTCCCAGTGTGAGTCCTCCAGCAAATGGAGGTATGCACTCTGGTTGGAAAGGCTGGGGGAACTTGGTGCCTTCAGCTCCCACTACTTGTGTAGACTCACAGGTACCAGGATGCTGCTGGCAAGAGTGTTCGTATGCCTGGGGTTGCACACCTGAGGCTGCCATCACCTCCAACAATGTGGGTGCAAAACCAAACTGGTTACAAAGTCACGCAGGCAATGTCCAGCAACCAAACTAAGAAGTAACTGGAAACTTGCTGGATAACGGGTGGTGCCAGAGTTCATCTCTTGGTCTCCTTCCTGGTCCGGTGAAAACCAGGAGGTGTCTTCTCCCCAGCCCAGGATAACCACTTTTTCCTCTTGCTTTAGATGAGCATATGTGTGTGCACGCTCATCCTTTCTTTCACCTTTCCACCAGGGCTCCTACCTGCCCTGAGGTGGGACACAAATGAAATGGGTGGTCCAGGTCCACAGCACAGATGCAAGCTGGAGGCTGCGAGCTGCCTTGGCAGCTGGCATGTGGCTTCCTCCCCCTCGCTCCCCTGCCTGTGGCTCTCCTGGCAAGTCTGTTTTTATTTGCCTCTTCTAAAAATGAGTGGGGAGGGCAGAGGTGTTTCCTTGTTGTGATGAACGTGTCCAAACCCCAAATACTTAAAACCCTGCTAGCCAGCTTTTAAGAGCCGAGTCTGACTCTTTCGTGCTTCTTTTTATTGCTTGCTGCCAAATTACTAAGCAGGCTCTCCCTGCTGGCCCAGGAACAGGGTAGAGGATGACACAGGACAGTGTGTTTTGGACCAGCAAACAGGAGGCACCTCTAATTCACAGTGCCGACCAGTGCCAAAAAATCCTGCTTTACCTTGAGGACAGAGGTGGCAAAGTAAACAAATACAGCCCCTTTGCCCCCACCCTAGCCAACCTGCTTGTTTGCTCCTACTCCATTTCTTCTTGCAGCAGCTGTTCCCTGGCTCAGGTCAGACAGAAAGATGTTAAAATAGGAGTTTGAGGAGCTGCTGAGCTTTGCATCTGCAAAGCCGCTGCACTGGTGTGGCATGAGCCTTTTCCCCCTCCCCTTGTCCTTCAGATACCTGTGCCAGATTAAATGTTCACTCTTGTCTTATCGACTGGCTCTAGCAAAGGGCTTTTCTGCCTGGGCAACATGTGGAAAGTGTATATAAATGCAAGAGGCAGAGCGAAGGCTATCTGGAGATGCTGAAGCTTGTTTGTACAAGTAATTGCTCTGACGCTCCTGCAAGGAAAGTCGTGCTCAACCAGGGAAGAGATGCTATCGTGAAAACGCAGGAAGGTCATGTAATTATTGCACCTGGATTTACTAGTGGAATTGCTGTGAGCGTGGTGCTCTCCTGGAGGTGGGATTTTGGACTGACCCAGTCCCTGCTGTGTTTTTACCAATGTGCTCTTCCCGCAGGTGCCTGCGGAGCTCACAGTCCTCCTCTGGGATCCTGCCTTTGCCACTGGCACAGGAGCCGTGTGGTGTTGTGCCTCTCTTCTCTTTGGCAGAAGCTCCCCACGCAGCTGGGATAGGGAGATGCACTTGAACAATCCTGACTTAATGGGGCTGAAACTCCTCAACGACAGTGGCAAAATGGAAGGGAAAGGCTGATTCCCTTTCTCCCCTTGCTTTTTCTTGTATGCTGTTCCTCCACGTCTGCTCGAAGAGCTACATTACGTAAAGACAGATTAAGTCTCTGCCTTTTGTGAGCAGTTGGAATAATTTTCAATATCTGAGACACCCCATCTGGCAAAGGTCATGCTCTGTTCTCTGGATGGTCTTAATTTAGCACCTGCAAGTTCTTGGTGAAGTGCAAAACTCTGGGGTGCGGAAAGACCCCTGGAGGCTATTGTCTAGGGAACGTCTTTCCTATGTAGAGATGTGAGTCTGCTGCTGAGCATTTGCATCGTCCTTACCTCCCTACTGGAAGTGAATGGTTTTTAGTGGAGGCTTGCAAGAGCATTTCAAAGCACAGCTCTGCTGCACCTCAGGGCTCCAGTATGACATCCAAGGCTGATCCAAAATAGCTGCACCTGATGATGATACACCAAACCAACTTCAAAGTGCCTCAGTTGATGCCCCGATGAGTGCCTGGCTAGCTGGCTTCCTCCATGGGCTCCTACCATCCCTGTTGCCGTGGGGGTGCCACCCGCTGTCTGCAGGCTGTGTGGCTCAGAGGAAAGGTGGGGAGGCAGATGTGAGGTGTGAGGATGATGGAGCAGACATATCCTTGGCTGGTTGTTCTTTGCTGTTATTTAAAGTTCATTCCTTGGCTCCGTTGCCAAAGCAGTCGAGGTTGTGTACACGGCTCATTGAATTATTGAGGCAGGTATAGTCAAATTCAGCACAGGGTTTTGGACAAACTGTTGTCACCAAACTCATGGGACCAAACACTGTGGGGAAACCCTACTAGAGATAGGGGNCAACTGCGAGGCACAAACACACAAGAGATGGGGCTCCAGAATTTTCACAGCTGGATTTTCAGTGTGCGGCTGCGGACTCCTGCTGGTGCTGGCACCGGCGGCGACCTCACACCAGGGCTTATCTCCAGACCTACCAGAAGCAGGAAACTCAGTGAGTTCCCAAGCAAACCTCTGGTGCGGGAGGCCAGCGTCTCTGACCTCCAGGGGTCCTGCGCGTTTGAACAGACTCCTAATCTGCTTGGGAAAAGCAGGCAAACTCAGGAGGGAGAGGAGGGAGGGCTGGGGCTGTGCCCTGAGCTGGGTCGTTGTCGCTCGCAGCTTTGATTGCTGAGGCTTGCTGTCTTGGGCTCACAGGATTTGGCTGCCTGGCCATGAACAAAAAAGCTGGATTCTCCCAGAGCCTTTATTCCCATGTTGAGATCGCTGGTGGCTTCCCAAGGAGGAGTGGAGGGAGAGGAAGGCTTTTGTTGATGGCTTTTGACAGGCGTGGGGAAAAGTATGTCTCAGCCTGTGCTCCACATAAAATGCTGCTCTTCACCTTCCCCCGACATGGACTGAGCCTTCACTGGGAACCCCGCTCCAGTGTTAGGGTCACCCCACAGCCCTGGCTTGGTGCCTTGCTTTGATGAGAATATGGGGCTCCCCCATTCCCCCCTGCCTTCTCCCAGAGGCTCCTGGCCAGGGGCTTGGCATGTGCCCCCTGCTCCTGCCCAGCACCAGCAGCTGCCTGATTCACTCATGTGTGTGTGTGTCCCCCCGCTACCCACCCAATAACCCCAACTGCAGAGGCCTGCAAGCCCAGAGGGTCCAAAGAGCAGGGATGTGCCAGGAAGGAAACCGTGTGGGGAAGGGATGAGGAATATCCAGCCAAACCTATGCTCTGCCACCACTTTGTCCTCCTCCTGCCTCCCATCCAGCATCCTTTCTCTTACTCCTGACCATCAGCAGATTTGAACTGCAGCTGGACCCTGCCTGGGATGAGCATCTCCATCCACATGCTGCATGAGGGGATCTCTGGAAGATGCAAGGCTGTTGCATTCCCTGGCCAAGGCATCCCGGCTCTGAGCTGGGACCTCTGACAGGTGTCCTGCTTGCTTGACAGATAATGTGCCAAGGGTGCGTTGCCACCACTCTGACATCTTTGAGTGCCTTGCCTTATCCCTGGTGCCAGTCTTTGCTTTACATGTGGTGAAATCATCACATTGGGCAAGCTAATTGCCCTTTTTTTTTTTCGGAAAACAAAGGAAAACTACCCAAATGACAAGGATTTACTCTGTAGCCTGCAGTGGTGTTGGGGATGGGAACAGCATCCCAGCATCTCTGCTCCCCAGGTGCTGATGCAGCCCGGTGAGGTGCCCCCATGGTCCTGCACTCCTCATCCTCACCAGCCTCCTCCAGGCCCCACCTTGGCAGCAGCTGTGAGGGAAACCTGCCTGCGTGTGGCTGGAGAGTGTGCTGGAGCCAGCACGGGGTAATGATTAATGCACTCGGCTGCCTGCTCAGGTGGTTCCTTAAATCCGGCCAGGCTCGGGCTCGGGCGGGCAGGGCAGGGGAAGCCACGGGCTTGGCGTGGCAGGGAACCTTCCTCTGCTTTCACCCATCTCCCTTCCAAAAAGGGGGTTCCTTGGTGGGCTTTCAGTCCTCCTTTGCAGCTCCTGCTCCACACCAGCCCAACAGACAGCAGAGCTATTTGTTTGTGTGTGTAATTTTGTCAAGCGAGCGGCTTAGCCCAGGCCAGAGCCTATATATAGAGGCCTCATTTGGGTGCATTTTTGGAGGGTTTTATTGCTCTGATGCTGGATTCATCCCAGCCAGGCTGTTCCCAAGGAGGCAGCACTGCCGAACCTCTTGGATGGCAGCACACGCTGCTGAAGATCTCATGGTCTTGCTTCTTTGGAGTACCCGGTCTGATGACTGGGTAGGGCAGGGTGTTGTGTGGCAAGATGATTAATAACCACTTAATAAGGTCACCACCATTCAAAATAAGCCATCCCGTGGGATCCTCTCTTATCAGGCCCTGGTAGACAGGGCTATCAGGAGCTTGGTTCATTCCTGAATGAATACGCATTATAAGAAATGCTTGCTGGCCTTGGCCCCAGGACAACACTGTTGCTGGGCCACCTCACCAGTGCCACGTGCCAAGCTGGGTTATCTCATATATCCCCACTGCTGGCGGAGGGGCACCGGTGCATTCGGTGCAGGCAGGAGAGCTGCAAACCTCTTCTCGCCTCCTCCCCCGTGAGTGATGGGTGCTTGTGTTGTGCTTGGATGTCGTTCATGTCCCAAAGGTCCTCGGGAGCTGCTTGAGGTCCTTTGCATGAGCCATCCCTGCTCTGCCTGGCCTTGTTCATCCCCTGCGTGTCCTCCCTTCCTCTCCAGGCATGTCCAGCCCAGCCTCGCCATGCCCTTACCTCTCTGCGTGCTTACACCTACCTTCCTCCTTCCCAGGGGATCAGTGAAGGACTGTGCTCACCCTTCCTTACCCTCAAGTTTTTCCAGCACTATTTTTTTCTATCTTCCCCCACTAAAGTACCAGCCCCCCCCCCCTTCTCTCATCACCCTCCCACCTTGAGAAGACAAAAAACCCCAACCCCAACCCCACACAGCCAGCTCCTGCTGTGTGTTCTTAAATCCCTTCCCTCTTGCCTCGCTGGTTTAAAGCCTGTACCCTGGAAGGGGCCTCCCAGCTTTCGCTGGCAACCCTGCTTCAGACTGACCGCCACAGATAGTGTTTGGGAGCGAAAAAAAAAAAAAAAATATATAAAATAATAATAATGAAAAGAAAAAAAAAATCTCCTTGCTGAAGTTCTCCTAGTCTCCCATGCCACGTGCTGGTGCTACGGCGTCTCAGGAACCAAGAGGAAACTTTGGGGGCTTGTTTTCTCACCCATATGCTTTGAGCAGCTCTCCCCTGGCAGCATCGGTGCCATACCCTCTGGCAGGGTGGTGGGTGAGATGCATCTCCCACCACTGCCCTCTTCCTTGGTGCATCAATGGGGGGTTGTTTTTGGCTTTTGGACGTGCCTTTTTTACTCTCACCCAGATAAGATGCCTCCAGCCCACCTTTCTGCATGTGTAAAACAGATGGGATCATTGTTTGGGGAAGGAAAGAAAAAAAAAAGAAAGAAAAAGCAGCAAAATCTCTGACTGAGGGGGGAACCCTGGGTCTTTCTACACACGTTGAGCCAGATACCACCTCTTCCCTTGCCGAGGGAGAGCTGAGGGGGGTTGTCCCCTCCTTTTGCCTTCCTTTCCCCCCCCCCCCCCCCNTGAAGGATGGATGTGAGGAAGGAGAGGAAGGAGGCAGATACCATACCCTGAGCAGCAACAAGAAAAAACACGGGCACTTTTCAACTTAGAAAGAAAAAAAACCAAAACAAAACAATTAAAAAAGAGGAAAGTGTGGGACTGCCAAGCGGAGGAATAAGCAAGGCAGTGAGCGGGGCTGCGGGGAAAGCAGATGGACCAAGTCAAGAGCAGCTCGGGACACGGCAGGTGCTGCCGGTGCTGCCCCATAGTCCCGGGGGCTCTCTCCGGGTGTTGGGTCCCCTCCGCATCCCCTCCCCGCCAGCATCCTGGGCAGCGCCCGGGAGGGCGGAGGGAAGGGAGGGCGATGCTCCGCTCGGGGTTTATTAGATTGGACATAATCATCTTTAAATAAGGCAGCCCCCCCCTCCACACCCCTCCTTGGGTGGGGGGGGGAGCGGAGCGCCTCGGGGCTTTCTAGATAAGGGCGTCTAACGCATCCCCCGCTCCCGCAGGCAGAGCCGGGCAGCGCAGAGAGTCGCGCAGGGGCCGCCGTGCCCCGGGAACCCAGGCTGCAGGCAGAAGGGGGTCCATGCCGCGGTGCTCTCGCCCTCCCTCTCCTCCTCCTCCTCTTCCTCCTCCTCCCGCAGGAGCAGAGGGGAGGAGAGCGGTGCCGGGGAAAAGTTGGGGGCAGCGGTTGCGGCGGGGTCCGGGGGAGGATGCCCCGGCGCTGCCGCCCGCCGCCCCCGTGAGCGCCCCCGTCCCCCGGGGACGCCCCCCGCCGCCTTCGTCCCCAAGGAGGATGCTGCGCGGCGGGGCCCCCCTGGCCGCCCTGCTGCTGGCGGCGCTCAGCCTGGCTCGCGGGGACCCCCGGCCCCCCGACCCCCCGCCGGTCTCCGTTTGCGGGATGGAGGCGCCGAGACGCCGTGCCGCCCCCCCGCATCACCCCTACGGGCTGTACCCGCAGGGTCCCGGCGCGCACGGGGTGCTCGGCGCTGCGGCCCCGCCGGGCTCTGGGCGGCCGCGGGGCCGGAGACCGCGGGGAGCCGGGGGAGGCGGAGAGGAACCGGGGGGCGAGGCGGACGGCCAGATCCGGAAGGAGAGGCTACGGGGCCGGGAGCCGCAGGTGCCGACCCCCCCCCGGCAGCGGCCGCTGCCCGCCCTGTACTTCTCCGGCGGCCGGGAGCAGCTGGCGGCGCGGCCGGAGGCGCTGCCCGACATCCCGCGGGAGGAGTTCACCCTGGAGGTGTGGGTGAAGGCGGAGGGCGGACAGAGCAACCCGGCCATCATCGCAGGTAAACCCCGTCCCGCCGGCGGGCAGGCAGGGAGGGATGGGGACCCGACACCCCCTCCCCCCCAAAAGAAAACCTCCGTGGGGGGCTCGCCTCCCTTCTCCGCTGTGGCAGGTGACACCCCGCGCCCCCACCCGTGCCCTCAGCACCCCAGGAGTGAAATATTCCTCCTTCCCCCGAGACCAAACCCTAAAACATCACCTCCCCTCTCTACCTCC
>VUYV01000113.1:2905620-2918936 GCA_008711295.1 Anarhynchus alexandrinus
CGGGGCGGGCGGCCGCACGGTGGCAGCCGCGCCGCACGCACGGCCCCGGCCCCGGCATCCCCCCGCCCCGCCACTCCCCGTCCCGGGCTCCCGGCTCCGAGGGCTCTGCAGAGCGGTTCCCGGGACAGAAGGTTTCTACCGGGAATTACCCCTTCATCCCACCAAGCTAAGAAACAGGCAGGTGATGGAGAGCCTGAGGAGACAGAGGGGACTGTCACGGGGGCACAG
The DNA here is from genome assembly GCA_008711295.1 of Anarhynchus alexandrinus. Taxonomy (NCBI): domain Eukaryota; kingdom Metazoa; phylum Chordata; class Aves; order Charadriiformes; family Charadriidae; genus Anarhynchus; species Anarhynchus alexandrinus. Next base: position 2,905,849 of record VUYV01000113.1, read on the forward strand.
AGCGGAGCAGATGTCACCTCCTGCAGCGGTGCTTCGTGCGGCCGTGCCAGGACAGGCGTTTGTGGCAGGGTACAAGCGCGGCAGGACAGCGCAGTGATGCCGGGCAGGGCTGGGAATGGGTGGCAGCGCCAAGATGTACAGCTCCCATGGGATGTCTAGTGTCCCTCTTGGGACAGTGTCAGGGCTGCTGTGTTTCTGTGCCACCCTGGCCAAGCTGGCTCCTTGGGGAAACCCTCCCTCTATCCTAACTTTCCCTCCACTTGCAATCTTTTCACTGAACCCCCATCTGCTTTGCTCACCGCCCGGACCCTTTCATTAATTTACCTCCCTGGCTCATCAGGGCGATAGCTGCATCTTTGCTGTGGAAGAGGGAAGAGGGACAGGCTAGAGGCTGGGTGGCAGAGGGGGAAATCAGCCACTTACAGGGAAACTACCTAGTGTTCACCTCACTGCCTTCCCACCGGGGTCCTTGCTTCCTCCCTGCTGGCAGACAGCAGCTCGGGATGCATGGAGCACACTTCCCAGCCATCACATTGGTAGCACAGCTGTTTGCATCTGGAGGTCTGGCCTGCAGGTGTTGGGTTTTACTTTTCCCAGCTAGCCAGCGGGTTTTTTTTGGTGGTGTGGGTTTTTTTTTTTTTTCTTTCTTTTTTAATTTCCTTGTGGAGGGTGGGACGGTTGTTAGTGCTGAAAGCGCCGCCCGTGAGTGCTGGCACTCGCTCGGGTAATATCCCCCGGCCTCCGTGCTCCAGGGTTTGAGTCAGCCCCAGGCACCTCCGGCTGTCTGAGTCACTGTCCGCTTCCCACCCTCTCCCTGCAGCTGGGACTGCGGGGCCCGGGTGCGGGTGGCAAAGTGGGGACAGGCTAGTGCTGCTGGCGTTTCATGTGAGCAGGTGATGCAGGCAGCTGCCAGCCCTTCGGCAGGTGCCGAGTCTGCCTACGATCTGCCGCTCCTGCTCTGTCAGTAAAGAGGGGATCGAGCCCTGAGGTGGTCCAAAGCTGTGGAGGAGCTGGAGATGCTCCAGGTGTCCATGTGGAAGGGAGGAAAGCAGGGCAGAGCTGAGCATCTTCCAGCACCATTGCCTGGGAAATAAGGCCAGGCTGAGCAGCTCTGTCTGGGCAAAGCAAGCTGTCCTGTTGGCTGGTGTGACTGTTGCCTGGGTTGAAGGCTCAGGAGTTGGAGCTTTGTTCCTGTAGATGTCACATTTTGCCTTAGGGCCTACCTGGATGGGGCTGTTCATTCCTCTTAGCCCCTTTTGCATGGGGGGATTTCTGCTGGGGTATAACCAGCCCTGACACAGCCACCACTGGGGAAGGAAAGTGATGCCTCTTCCATGTCCGTATTTTGGGCAGCAGATGAGAATCCTTTCATGTGATGTAATTTCTTTTTCCACCTTTTTTGCCTCCCCTCCATCCACGCTTGGTCTGCTTCTGGTAAATCCCAAGGGATTGCCCCCTTGTGCCAGGCTGAGGTTTGTTTTTACTCAGATCAAAGACGGTTTTATTGGGGTCCCTCACCAGATGCAGTCCCAGACCTCTGCTGTGTCTAGGCCCAGGTGTCCTCCTTGGGTCTCTGAGCTGCTCACCACTGCATGCCCTGAGGGGTGACCACCATCTCAGGCCAGCTGCTCTCACGGCACAGCTAGGGGCTCCTGGCCTGTGTCAGACCCTCCAGAGCTTTAGCAGCTAATTTCCCCCTGGTACCTGAGTCTCAAAGCATGGCTGAACTATTCCTTGTGCTGCAAAGCTCCTGACCCCAGCGGGAGAGGATGCTGCTTTGAGTGTGGTCCTTACAAACTTGTGCACTTCATCTCTTTGGAGGCTTTTTCTCTATCAGACGCTTTCCTGGCAGACACCTTTCTCTTCATTTTTTTTCACTATTGCCAGCAACTCTTGTTTTAAATCCCTAAGTTATCACCCTAAGCACTGATGAACATCCCAAACCAGGTTAGAGCTTCCCTTTCCCACCTGATGGATCAGAGTTGCACTTACAGGTGCTGATGTTTCCTTGCACCTCCTCTGCAAACAGCTCTTTCCCTTCCTGGTGTGTTGCCCCAGGACAACCTTGTTCCTTGGCAAATTCCAGGGTCTTGACTCCGCTTCACCATTCTGCAGTGGTTCCTGGCTGCAGAACATGCTGCTCTGCCTGCATGCTCTGTGGCTGCTGCTGCACCAGAGATGACATCCCTCGCCATGTCTAGAAAGCACCAGCTGCTGCTGTAGGGGCTTTCCAGCCCCTATTGTAGAGCTGACCTTGGCCTTACTTGCACCCCTTTGATGAAGTCTCCAGACCTGGTTTTAGGCTTGCTTAAGGTTCTTTTGGCCAGTTTTGGACTTGTCAGGCACTTCCATGCTTGGCTTGGCTTGGCTTCAGCATGGGTTTGCGAGGATGCTAGCTCACACTCACCCCTGAAGGCTGACACCATTTGACCCAGTTTTTCTTTAGTGATTAATCAAATTTGAGTCACTCTAAGTCATTTCAAGGTGAAATGCATGAGTTTTCCTAAGAAAGGAGGTACCAAGCCCTGTTTCTCAACTTTGGTGAGGACCAAATACTAGAAGATGGCTTTTGAGCGTGCGAGTCTAAGCACCTTTCGGCCTGAACTCAGCCCAAAAGTACTCTCCATCTTTGCCTTCTCATGCCTGCAAGGATCCTTTGATTGCCTTCTCCTTTTTGGCTTCTCCCTGTTTCAGCTTCCCCTGGTCTTTCAGCTTCCCTTTCACAATTCACCAGAAAACAAGAGTTGGCCAAAGCCCATCCGCCCACAGAGGGTTTGCGCGTGGCTGCCTTTGTAGTGAGCGGTGGCAGGGATCCACGCCCAGGGTGGTTACAACCGTGGGATGGCCAAGAGGCCACCACCCATCTCGCCCTTGGTGAAAGGGGTGGATGGGAGGGAGGGAGGGGTGCTGCTTCCTGGGGTGCAGTGGGGCTTGATGTGACCTTTGCCAACTACATTTACGAGGGCTGGCGGGGGATGTGTGGGGTCATGGTAACCTGGCTTCAGTCACATACCCTGGATGAAAGCCAGGAGGTCCTGCTCCTCCTGGAGCTCCTGTTCCTCTACACCTCTGCCTCTGTCCGCTGACCTCTTTGCAATCCTGGTGGCAGGTACAGTTTCCCCAGAGTGTCATGCTGAGCATCCCTGGGGACAGGCAAGGCAGTGGGACAGGGCAGGAGTGCCTTATTTTGGCCCGTGATTCTGTGACGCCACAGAGATGGGCAGACGGTGCGTATGATGGGAGCAGCACGGTGAGGGCAGGAGAACCTGTGCAGCAGGGTGGAGACATGGGGAAAAGCGGGCTGGAGCATAACAAATACCGCAGCAGGAACATGAAAAGGTCCTCTGGGCATGGGAGCAGATTTTGCCAGCACTGGGGCACTATTGCATCTGGAAGTGAGGAACAGGAGGAGGAGGGTGCTCCCAGAAGATGCTACTTGTAGGGTTCAAAACATCCCCCAAGTTTGCTCTCCTCAGCTGATGTCTCCATGGACATCCCAGCTGTGGTGATGTGGGAGCACAGAAGCATTTTTTTCAGGCAGCGGGTGGGTCCATTTGCCCTTGCCAGTATTTAAGTGCCTTGTGGCCATTGATTCCCAAGGGCATTCAGTGCCTGTAAGCCTCTGGTTCTCGACTGTGTGCACTCATCAGCCTGAGTTTCGGGGGAAGTCAGCAAAGCTCAAGATCTTGCCCAGCCTAAAACACAGGTCTGCAACACGCTTGGGCGCACAGGGAGAGGCTGAGCCCAAAGCTATTCCTGGGGGTGGGTTTATGCTTGGGAAAGCTTCAGGGTCTGAGGTGTGCGCTTGCCCGGCTGGAGGCAGCGCATCTCTCCATGTCCCTTTCCGACCCTTGCCTGCCCATGCTGGATGCATGACCGGGAGGAAAACTGGAGCGTAAAGGAGAGCTGTAAATCTGCCTGGAAGCTGTTGGGGAAGCAGTCCCTGGAGGAGGCTGTTTTGCTTTGGGTTGCTGTGCTCTAATTCTTAAAAGCTTTGGCCCGCAGATAAAAAGCTTAGCCTCTAATCCCGTCCCACAGGAGAGCTGCTATGGAGAGCAGCTCAGAAACTCCTTGCTCTTTGGCTTTACCTCCTGTCTGCACTCTTCCTCCCCTCTCCATCCTGCCTCTCCAACCCTCTGCCGTCCCTCCTGGCTACTCCATCTGCTCATCCAAAGATTTTGGACAGGGGCTGGGTTGTCCCTCCTGGTGCAGCATCCATTGCCCAGCCTCTGGCCACCTTTATTTACCTGTGGCAGTGGCAGCAGGAGCCTCCTCACAGTGCTGCCAAGAGCTGTCCCACTGCCAAGGACCCAGCTTGTGCTCTGGGGAGGAGTGGCAATGCTGTCTGGTCCTCACCAGCTCTCCTCTCTCTCCATCCCTGTCCCCGTCCCCGCTGCAGGCGTCTTTGACAACTGCTCGCACACGGCCAGCGATAAGGGCTGGGCACTGGGCATCCGCGCCCTGCAGCTTGGCGGCAAGAAGGACGCCCGCTTCTTCTTCTCCCTCCGCACAGACCGGGCGGCCGCTGCCACTGAGGTGACTGGCTACCACCGCTACCACCCCGAAGCATGGACCCACCTGGCCGCCAGCTATGATGGACAGTGGATGTCCCTCTACGTGGACGGGGCACGGGTGGGCCGTGCCAGTGGGCAGGGGGGGCCCCTCCACAGCACCTTCATGGCCTCCTGCCGCACGCTGCTGCTGGGGGGGGACGCATGGGGGACCGCGCACGCTTTCCGGGGACACTTGGCCAGGCTGGCCCTGTGGCGGAGCGCCCTGTCCCAACCCCGTCTCCAGCGTGCTTTCCTAGAGGGGGTGGCCGAGGGTGCAGCAGGGCTGGCTCTGGCTGCCGGTTTCGCCACCCCAGAGGAGCGCTGGGTGCCTTTTCGGGAGGGCGCCTTCCCCCGGCAGCGGGTGCTGCTGTCCCCGCCATCCCCCATCCTGCGGCCACTGGGCCCCCCTGCCTGCGGGCAGACTGCCTGCGATAACGTGGAGCTGGTCTCCCACTACAACCGGCACTGGCCGCTGCGGAGCGGGAAGGTGGTGCGGTACCGGGTGGTAAACCTGGTAGAGGATGGCGGCGGGCGGCCGACAGTCAGCCGGGACCAGGTTTGGCGGCAACACCGAGCGCTGAGCGAAGCTTTCCGACCCTACAACATATCCTGGCAGCTCAGCTTGCTGGAGGTACGCAACTCCTCACTGCGCCGCCGCGCCGTCCTGCTGGGCTGCGAACCTAGCAAGGTGGGCAACGAGCGCTGCGATCCCGAGTGTGAGCATCCCCTGACCGGCTACGATGGTGGGGACTGCCGCCGGCCTGGCCGCTGCTTCTCCTGGAAGCGCCGTGATGGCATCTGCCACATGGAGTGCAACAACATGTTGGATGACTTCGACGACGGCGACTGCTGCGACCCGCGGGCCACCGACGTGGCCAGGACCTGCTTCGACCCCGACTCGCCCCAGCGGTAGGTGCGGGGCTTGTGGGAGGGGGTGGCGCATCAAGGGATGGGGTGCACCCTCTCCCTGACACCTCCTCTGCACTTGGATGTTGCTTCTGACTGGCTGCTTTCCAGCATGGGATGGTGGAGGGTGTTTTCCTGCAGAGACAGGTGTGCTGCACCATCGAGGGCAAGTAGATCTTACGATGTGGGATGGCACCTCTCTGTGATGCCCTGACATTAGGTGTTTTTCTCCCCCAAAACAAATGGGGGGTGATGGAGAATGTGTCCCCTGGGGGGATTCCCAGTGCAGAGCTGCTGGTCTCCAGTGACATGCCAGCAGGACCACAGGGATACCCAGGGTGGGCAGAGCAGCCCCATGCAAAGGGTGTGGTGTCCCCTGACCCCCCTGCATGGGATACAACAGGCGAATGGCTGCCCCTTCCCCACCTTCCCTTCACATGTTTAAAACCTAATTTTTTAATTTTTATTCAAAATGTCTTTGCCTGAATGCTGGGGTGAGAAGGAGGCAGTACTGCTAGGTGGGAGCGACAGGATTTGGTAAGGTGGGGGTTGGCATGGGTGACCCTCTCCAAATCTCATCCTGGTGAGTGATGCCCGTGGGGAGATGCCCTTGGCTGGCCACGGGCAGGGTCTGATCAAACCCTGCACCTCAAAGCCAAATGGTGGTTTTGGAGTAAATCCCCCTCTTCAGGCAAAGGCACAAGGAGGCAGCTCGGTGCCAGAGGAAGATATGTGCCTTTACCATGTGCTGCAGGTGCAAAATGCCCTGCAAAACACATGTTGCTCTGTGGAGCATCAACACGTGGCCTTAGGGGACCCCTGCTTTCCCCAGGGCCCTTTGGAGGCAGCAGCTGGGGTGGGATGGAAAGGGAGACTCCCCCACATGATGGGGGACCCCGTGGCAGCGGGGACAGGGGCCTTGGTGCGGTCAGCGGTTTGTGCACGCCTGCCATCCTCCCCGGATCCTCTGAAGTGCCGGCAGCCCCGCTGATGTCTTCCAGCACTCGGGGCTCTGCCAATGTGCTTTCTGGCCGGAGACAGGGAGGGGAAAAAAAAGTCATGGCTTTTCCTTTTTTCCTTTTTTTTTTTTTTTAAGCTGTTTCTGTCTCGGTGTCAGAGAAAATTGCTCATTCCCTGCTGCTGGCTCCCGGCAACGGGCAGAGGTGCCCACCAGAGTGGGAGCAGTAGAGCATGGATGGCAGCATCCGAGGAGAAAAGCTGCAAGGGAGGGTTTTAAGGACAAGTTGCTCCTTTGATCTTCTTCTTTCTCCTTCACTTTTTTTCCTCTAGGCTGTGAGAGCAGGTAGGCTGTGGCCATAAATCCTTTTTTCCCAAGCCAGCTTCTTCTCTCTGCTGCTTCTCAGGTGGGACACGGAGGGAGGAGGGGAGCAGGTGTCTCTGCTTGGGTGGTGGTGATGGGAGAGGAGCAGTGCTTTCCTTCCTCCCTTCCTGACCCTTTCTCATACATCCTTCAGTCATCTGAGAAAACATGGGAGGAGGAAGGGGAGCCTTTCTTCCAATGCACCCCTCTGTCCATGGAGCCTCACACTGTGCCTCTGCCCAAGCGCACCCCCAGAAGATGTTTTCCCACCCCTGGAAGTCTCTTTGGTGACAGCCACCATTGCCACCCTGTGCCTGCCTGTTCTGTGTTTCCCATCCCTGTGAGCAATCACAGGTAGTGCTTTCCTGAGCGTGGGGGAGATGAACAGCTCTGCTGCCTGCACAACAGCTCTCCTGCCTGCACGATGGCTCTCCTGCCTGCACAACAGCCCTCTGCTTGTGGTGGCCATGAGCACCCAACGCCACTCGGCCTTTGTTTTGGCAGGGCAAAGGCTCGGTCCTTGCACTCTGTGTGCAGTTAGAGAAATATTTTCATCCTCAGACAAGAAGGGCTCCACCTTAAATTAAAAAAGGCCAAATTTTTGCTGGTATGAATCAGGGCTTCCATTTGTCAGGATTTTCCCCTGAAAGTTGGGAAAGAAAAAAAACAAAACAAAACAAAACAAAAACCTTGCTTCTGTGGGAAAGGAATGGGAAAATGGGAACACTAGGGAAATAACAAATCTTTTGCAATTTTCTTTCCGCAGACCTCATTGGCCTGTGCAGAAGACAAGATTGATTATTTGTAGGCTAAGCTCTGAAAAACGAAATGCGGTGTGCCCGGCATTTGGGAAATGTGTGGGCATGAGTTGAATCCTGCTGCTGCTGAGCTCTTCCGAGCTGCCTTTCGCCGGCTTCTTCAGGGGTGCTGGTGGACACCCACCCTCCCTGGGATCATCCCTGATGGGAGTACCCTGGCTCCTGGGGAAGAATATATATGTTTGTGGGAAAACCACTGGGAAATTGGTAGTGTGGGTTTGGGAAAAACCAAGGTGAGCTTGAGGTCACCCAAGGGCATGGCTAGGTGCGTGTTCTTTCCACCAAAGTCGGTGGATTCCCAAGATACATGAGCAGGCGACCCTTGCCCAAGGGGTTTTGTTCAGAGCTCCTTCTGAGCAAGTACCTCTGGGTTTGCTCATAAGGTCTTATACTTAAATGAACATCTATGAGGAGCAGGGCAGCTGGGGAACTCACAGAAGGATTTTTAGGGTAGAAGCCAAAAGGGGAGAAATAACGGGAAATAAAAATTAACAAACTGTGGAAAGGTGGCACAATAGGAGCCAGGTGCTTTGAGGTGAACAACAGCTCTCGATCTGCAACTGGAGGAGAGCAAGCGAGCGAGCAGGCTGCTGCTCTGCCAAGACACATGCACCTTTTCATACCTGCTGGAGAACCACATGCCAGAGCCCAGGAGGGAGCTGCGACTTTGGGAGAGCTGGGGGAGAGGGAAACCCTGCTGCAGGTGGTGCTCTCTAAATCTTTCAGATCCAGGTGGCAAGACAAAAAATTTGGGATTTTTTTCATGGAGTAAATCAGGTCTGCTAAGACTCTCGCAGAGAGTGGTCTGGATGTGAATGTTTCTTAGTATGGCCAAAATAACCCAAATGAGAAAGTTGGAGTGAGACACTGGGCAATTTCTTACTAGCATTGTAGACAGATTCAGCCTATTTTGGTGAAGGGTCTCAATACCTGGTCTTGACTTGCATGACCTTAAGCACTCATGCAAAAGCTTTTACCGTCTTAGCACATCCCTCATTTAAAATCTCCTTTCCTTGGGCTGCAGCTTTGAGAAAGGCAAATCAGAGGGAGAAGCCTTAGGAACAGTGGTAGCTCTAGTGCTTCTTAGATGGTGGACATCTCAGTATACTTGCAGGGCCACACTTGGTGCTAGCATATACCCTCGCCCGTGTTTAGCAGGGGAGGGAAATGAGGTTTGTAAGGAAGGATTATAGAGCTCTGGTGGGGACGGACCCCGCTGTAGCTGAGGTAGGAGCTGCCCCCAGCTCTGTGGCAGTGGATGATTCTGAAATGATGGCAGTGTTGGTGTGCACAACACCGGGCTATCCGGCCATCTTGCTAAGTCCTTCCTGCAGCTCTTCTAGTAGCGTGTGGGACAAGACAAGTCCTGCTGTGCTCTGAGCCAGCTGGGCCACCACCTGCATGTAAAACCCACTGGTGGGACTGCGTGCTTGTGGCTGCAGGGAGACTTGAGTGAGAGCTCAGGTGAACATCTTAGTGTAGACATCCCTGCAAGGCACCGCAACAGGAGCCATAGGAAGCAGGTCAGGGACTTCTCATTCACCCTGGCCCACCATATGAAGAACAAGGGGACAGGCAATAGCAGGAGAGCTGCCTGCCGTTATCCTTCACCCAATCTTGTCCTGATTTAAAGTATTTTCCAGGAGTTGCTGGCAGTGCAATGCCAGCATCTGGAGTAAAATTTGCCTTGATTTGCTGCAGACACGCATCTTCTTTCGTGCCTGAGTGCTGTTGTAATTGGTGCTCTTGGAAGGAAAGCAGCAACAGCTCATTAACAGCAATTAACACTCAGTGAGGGTCCCCCTCGGGCAGTTAGTGAATGAGAGTTTGGTGTGTGACACAGTTAATGTGAAAAGAAAAACTGGAGGGGAGTCTGGAGAGCAAAGTGGATAAGGGCAGAGCTGCTGGGCCTTTCATCTCGCTACCCAAAGTAATGGCAGAAATAACCGAAGCGACAAAAGGAGGTGAAAAATGATGAGGCGTCTCCAGCCTTTTGGTGGCCTCCACTGGGATGACCACAGCTGTGATATTAAAGTGTACCTGATTAACAGGACACTTGATGAGCTTTAATGCAAGCTTAGCTGGCCTCCCGTCCTAAGGGAAAGATGCTTAATTGGGTAAAGGCAGCTTGGGAGCCTCTCGCTTTTTAAGTGGTGTCTTCAAAAACTGATCCAGATTAACCTCATGTCACTTGTGGACAAGCCCTCGAGGATGAAAGAATCACTCCAAGCTATTCTCTGGCACCTGAGCAGCCCATTGTCAGGAGATGTTCAGCTGAATGTGGTTGGACTGATAGCATAAAAGGTGTAAAATTGAGAGCAGGTGAAGCAAGGATGGCCTCTTGGGGCAACAGCTGACCTGCCCAGACCTTAATCCCAACCAGATGGTAGGACAACATTCAAATTAGCTGCTCACTTCCCCTCCAATTTCTCTTGTTACAGGAGCCCTTAGCAGATCTTTCTCACAGTGAAAGAGGGTAGATATGTGCAATGTTATTTTAAAATTATAAGCTTTGGGAACAACCTGAGGCCACCAATGCTGTTGTAGAGCATAGATTCAACTGGAGATAATAGGTGTCTGCAGACACCTTCGCTTGCTGCTTGTGGTGGTCTGTCACTTGAGGGACAGATGGAGGAGTGTGTTATCTGCATACTATTAAACTTGCTGCCTGTGAGATGTGGAGTGGAAGAGACTATCTGCTTGCCTGATGCTCCCATAAGCAAAGCGTGACTGGGAGATGCCTCTGCTCAGGGCCTAAGTACTGGCTGATTTTTAGCTCCCTGTGGCACCTCTTGAAGTCCTGCTGGCTTGTACCCAAATATTGGCCTTGTGGTTCTCAAAGGATTCAGCCTCAAGTGATGGACTCAAGTCTCACAGTTTGTAAGTGTGGCGATGGGGAGATAAGTACTTTAGGGACCTCAAAGGTGGCAGTGATGGGTTCACTGGCTGCTGAGATTGTTACTTCTCTAGCGGAGCTGCTGGGGCTGGGGAGATACAGTAGTTAACAAGGCTTTTTGCTGGAGTCTGATGATTTCTTGGTGGATGCTTTAAAGTTTCATGATAGTGGTTGGGTTTGAGCTCATCAAAAAACTTATTCTTTCATTGCAGGAAAGCCCACTCTCTCTGGGCTTTCCCATTGATTACTGATTTCAAAACTTGGCAAATATATAAGTGGTTGTCCTTGGTAGAGCCCATTATATCAGGTGGGCAGGATGTCTACCAAGCTGCTTGCTTGCCATGGGCCTTGGAGGCTACATCCATGTGAATGTGCCTCTGGGTTGCCCCTTTAGCCTTAGGGCTGAAGACCCCAGATGTGCTTTTGACCTTCTCATTCGAAGTATGTTGGAGGGTATTTGGCATGTAACAATGCATACTTCCAAGAGGAAGGACTCGGAGCTCCTCACCTTTGGCACCATGCACCAGACACTTACTAAAGGGTTGTTACATGCCAAATACTCTCCAACGTACTTCCAAGAGGAAGGACTCAGGATGGTGAGAAGATGCGTGTGCTTGATCAGTGTGACTTAGTGGGCTCTGCAATGTGTTTACATTTATGCCACCGCTGGGGAACTGCATGCCTTGGCCTCCACCTGCTACCTTCACTTTCCCTGCAAGATATATATTGTTTACTTAGTCTTCCTGCTTCTGCTTTCTGGTTCCTTGTTTTCTGTGAAGGCTGCTCCTTTCTTTACATGTGATGTGCTTGTCTGCCCTTGGGTCTTTCCCATAAGAATTTGTGTGTGCTGGTCTCTTCGTTTTTACCTGCAACCTTCCAGGCTCTTGGCAAAGAGCTGTCTTTTATCTCCCAAACTTTGTCACAAATGAGGCTATGAGCTGGGCATCTTAAAGGTCTTTGGGGCTTTTGTTCTCACAAAGATGTGAGAGAAGGAGATTATAACCTCTCCAGCATGGGCTGGTAAAGGGAAAGAAAGGATAGCTGTGGGCTGTGACATCAAATTATGAGAGGTCTATGCCAAGAACATCGGCAGTGGCAGAGGAGGTGGTGATGGGGGCTCCAGCATGGAGCACATAGAGGAGCACATAGCCAGGGTGCATGTGGCAAGACTCAGCTCATCCACATGGCATCAGGCCAGTGGTACTACAGGAGCGACCTCTTCCCAGGGGGAGGTTGTGCCCAGGTGCAGCTTCCTGGCAGGACCATGCAAGGTCTTGTGGACACTGGTCAAGAGCAGAGGGCTCCATATCACACTGGGACCAGAGCTCTGTTGTGTTACTCCAGGGAAGCAGAGTAGTGGGGCTGGAAGAGGAACATGAAGGTGTAGAGGTGTCCGGGTCCAAGGGCTGGTTCCCAACCCCTGCCTTCAGCACTAGCCAAAACAGCTTGCATGTATGGCAGCATACTGCCTATGCACCCAAATCTTCTTCCATGCATTTTGGGGTGCCAAAAGTAGGAAATAAAATCTACAGCAATGCACTCCTTTTCTTCCCAAGGTTGAAGGCTCAGGGGTTAATTTCCAATAAGCCTCTGATGGAGGACGAGTATTGCACACTCCTGCAAGCCTTTCTGCAAGCATGGAGATGTCAGGAAACGTTCCTTGAGAAAACTGCCAGGTCCCCCCAGGGGTGGCTGCTTCTGCTTGGGAGACGGAGAACACAGTCTGCATGTGAGTGAGGGGAGAGGATCCCTGCCCAGTGGCTGTAAGCAGCCTGGGTGCTTTCGGGGAAAACAGCTGTCCCAGATGTGAGCTATTGTTTGAACAAACACTACTGTCCCGGAGGCTGATTGTATCGGGATGGCAATTGTGAAGGAACAGCGTGTGTCCAAGGGCTGGGGGGGGTCATTCTTTGTCCTGGTGTTCAGCCCTCCCCAGGGGTCTCCTTGTCCAACTGTACCATTGCCCACAGGCACAGGACCCCAGCCAAGACCCTGGCCAGGCTAGTGAGACCCCAGGAACAGAACTGCAGGGTGGCAAGGAGCTCGGCAGCCGTGTGGTGGGACTCCATTAGCTCGGCGTTGACGGGGTCTCTGGGATGATTTATCCCACATTTGGGTTGGCACGCTGAGCCGCGGCCATTGGAGTTGTTAAGCGAACATACTGCTTTTAGTTTTTCTTGGCCCAGCTGCCACTATTATTTAGGAAATCAAATTGCCCCTTTGCAGAGGGTGATGGGGTGAGAGGGAATGGGTCTGGCGGGGCCCAAACCCACCGAGACGACACAAGGCAGAGGACTTTGCTGGGAGGCTCTGGGAAGGGTGAGGATGCTGAGCCTTCGCTACTGTCGCCTGCCAAGGACTGTGCTGGGTACCAGAGACAGCCTCGGAGGTTTTTTTTGTTTGTGGTTAACATACAATCATTACATTACAAAACTTCCCCAATAAATTATCTTGAGTCCTTTTTATATCCACGAGGAAGGCATTTTTAGAATGCTGGCTTGCGCGCGCCGCGCTCCGGCTGGGACACCCAATTGCCTGGACCTAAAAATAAGTTGGAGGCTTGGGACTTGATTTATTTCCCCCCCCCCCTTTTT
>VUYV01000113.1:2919062-3038172 GCA_008711295.1 Anarhynchus alexandrinus
AAAAAAAAAAAAAAAGCAGGGGGGAGTTTGGCTTGAAGAGATTTCTTTTCCTCTTTTTCTTTGTCTTGATCCCTTTCCTGACCAATATCAAAGCTGCAAATTTTTGCCCTTCAGTGAGAAATTTAGGGTGAGTGCAATGAAGTTGGGGATCTTGTAGAAAGACTGGGCACCACCATTATGGTGAAGAGTGCCTGAAGGGGGTGTTTATTGACCACAGCGCTGAATGGTTCTCCTTGCAGAGGAACTGGGAGCTGTTAGCTTAATGACCCTGGGAGCATCATCCCTGTTTAGTAAATTAATGCACTGTTGTCAGCCCTGTTAAAGGATCCTTCTCCTGTCCATGGCCAGGAGCTTTCAGTCTGCACAGATGAGGTAGGCCAGAGGCTGAAAAGGTGGCACCCTGGTCTCCTGTCACCCTTTCAATGACTTGTGCTGCAAGGTCATGTTGCCTTGCTGATGGGCATGCACATTGCAGCCTGCTGTGGGCTCATCTGAGCATCCTCAAAAATCCTTCCCCAACCTTGCAGTGTCTGTGTTTCCTTTTCTGCTGCCCTACTAGTCAGGGAAGCTGGATGAAGAAGACTGACTCTTGGTGGTCACCAGAACAGGTTTTGGGGATGACCTCAAGCTAGGAGCTCTGCTTCCTCCATCTATGCAGAAACCAGTTTGTGGTCTGGTTCCTCTGTACCAACCATGCCTTCTTTCAGGAGAGGACTGAGCTGCATCTTGCTATCTGTTAGTCCATGTTTCGCTCCAGCCTCAATTGGCCCTAGCACAGAGCTCCGCGTGCACTCTGTCTCCTGAGACCTGGTGCTGAAGATGGTACTGGTGGTGATGTGCATCAGTACCAGCTCTTTGGCTGGAGACAGGCTTTAGGCAGTAGTGTAGTGCATCCATTCTGGCATGTGTGCTGTAGGGTCATCTTCACCACGCTCATCTAGTCCATAGCTCTCCCTCTTTCCCACCACCTCCCTCATCTGTCCTACAGAGGAGGATGCTGTGGAAGATGGGTGGGAAAGGAGCACCTTTTCAACACGCGGTGAAAAACTGGGCACTTGCTTTCCACTGAACAGTAGTGGCATGTGGGTGCCTAACTTCTCTAAGCTTCCTTGAAAACCCTGCATGACAAAACCTTCCAAGACTTTGCAAACACCTACCTGTGCTGTGGACAAATGTAAACCCAGCTGTTCAGCCAGGGAAACTGAGGTGCAGAAGTCGTGGACGTCTTGCCCCAAGTCGCGCAGCAATGAGGTACTCTGGCCTCCTGCCTCCTAGTCCCTGGATAGGGAAAGGAGATGAAGCTGCTTGGTCCTGGCTAAATGCAAGGCAAAAAATGATGCTCTCACTTGCACAATTCTCTGTCCAGAGTACTTTGCTGAGCCTCCTGGCCCTGAGGCTCTGCTCAGCCACGTGAAGCTCACACAGTGCTGGGGGAGACCAGGAGTGTTGCACGGACCTGTGTTATCCCCTCTGCCTTCCCTCAGCAGATTGGGAACTGTGCTATAAAAATTGGCATTGAAATTCAGGCTCCTGGGGACATTGACTTCCTTGCAGAGACCTTAAGACCTCCCGAAACCTGGAATGTTGCTTTGTATTTTGGCTGCAGGCAAAAAGAGAAAGCTGATTTACACCAGATCTACTCCTGTGGGTTAGATGGGAGAGGGCTTATCTGTGCAACCTTAGGCAAAAAGCACTTAGTCCTGACCTGGGAATTTTTTTTATTTTTCTTTGAAACAAATAATCCAGGCAGAAAGTAAACCATACCTGGCTTTGTTTAGCTTGGAGCCTGCTCTAGAATAACTTGCCACTGTTGAGTTCTGCCTTGCAAAACCACAAGGGGCTGCAAACATATTTCTCTGTTTCTCCCAGCACTTCTCGCTTGCCCTCTCTCACACATGTTCTGTAGAACGCCAGCGTCTCGCCAGCCAGCATCAACATTATGAAGAGAAGGCAAGCGCTTACCCCGCGTGGTGGATAGCGAGCGTCTCCAAAGCGTGTCGGTGTGTGCTGGAGCCGGGACGCTGCCTGTGCCGGGCTTTGGAGCCCAGTCACCCAGGGCAACATTGGGCTCCCCTCCTTCCCCGAGATGCTGCTTCGCTGCCTTTCTCCCTGGCAGGGCTCCTTTCCTTCCCCTAAATGGTTCAAAACTGGATCTTTAACTCTGGTTCTTTGGAATTCTTCCAATTAGCTCCCCCCAGCCACTGCTGTTTCCCTGTTTTCAGGGATGATGTCTCGTGATGACAGCTCCCCTCCCCTTCTTACAGCCCCCACAGATGTGCAGTAGCTTGCTGACTTGCTAGGTACACTGTTAGGTCTGTGATCTCACAGACGGCTAGGCGTGTGCTCTGGGGAAATGACAATGGGTATTCAGAGGCCACCACAATGGTCTGAACCGCCTTCATGCCTGCCAAGAGCGATGAGCACAGGTGGAAAGTCCAACCCAGTGGGGTTCTGTCACCAGGCACCTGCAAGCCTTGGGGTTTGCACCCAGAGTCTGCACTTGGTCAGCAGCATTGCTCCTTCCTTGAGTGCTCTTGGGGTTCAGGGGGTGGAGGTGATTGTTGCGCCAAACAGGTGGGACACTATGTTATAGACCTACTTAGGGTTGGCACTGGGAGACACCTTACTAGGGTGGAGGCAGGCTGTGACCTGCAATATTTGCCTCCTTTACTTATTCCACTGATGAGGAGGAGAAGCAACAGGCTGTGGCTCTGAACTTTCTAATTCCTGCTTCATTGGGTTTTTGAAGGGGAAGGTAAGAGGGAGCAGGAGGACAGAGGTCTCTTTGAAATTTGGGCGTTTTCAGGTCCTTGTTTTTTGTCTGGCTTGTTCTACAGAGGTGACGCATACCCAGCCCTGCTGTCCAGCACATGCATGGCTTGGGCTGTCCTCTTTGCAATGGCTGAACCCACAGGCTGGTGCATCTTGGGCATCTGTGTTCCTGCAGGCTCACAAAAAAGGCAGCCAGGAGAGGGGAGCTGCCCCTGTGATGGGCAAAGGTGGGGAGTAACTGCAGCCTGTGCTGAGCCTTTGTAGACCTTGGGGAGCTGGTGGGGGTGACAACCCTAAATACATGCCTTAGCTGGGGGGAGGGGAGGGAAGGCTTCAGTTAGTGCTTGCAGACACCATGAAATATATATCAGGGTTTAGTCTGTTCATTGCTTGCAGGATTACTTCTTGGTAATTAGTACATTCCTTTGGAATTCACTCCTATTGATGTTTTTGGTACGTGTTAACCCTAGATAAACCAAGATTTCTGCCTGGAAATTTCACTGTAGGATCATCAACTGGGAGCCTCTAGGCTGAGTTTAAATCCAGGAGTCTGAGACACGTGTGGCTTTTCAGCTCCTGAGGAGCTCTCCTTGGGAGCATGGTCCACAGAGGATGAGAGATCGCCCGTGTGTCCTCTGCTCCCACCATGAGAGCAGCTGGGAGCCCAGCCTCTCTGAAAGCCTGACTCTGCATTGCCGCCCAGTCTAATGAAAGACATCCCCATACCTTGATGGGTCTCAGATGGGTCGCGTGTTTTAAGATGATCTCACCCGCGAGGAAATGGTAAGCCTCTCTTCCTCAGCGATAACCATGATTCACTCTGATAGAAATAGAAAGGCCAAACAAGCAAATGGAAACTCCCTATTGACCAGGTCCCTGCAGTTTAAAAGGGTTTTTACTACCTATTCCAGTATGCATTTGAAAATCATATGCATTTACTCTTACATACTACAATCAGATGTTTTTTTAAGCCATTAAGGCCCATTGGGTCAATAACCACCATTTTCAAAATCTATTAAATACCCATTTCCGTGGAAATAGAGCTTTTACAATTGATCATGGCTACCAACTCCCATTAAAATAAACCCCAAATGCTATCAACTCCCCCAAGATGTAGAGCACTAAAATGCAGATTGCCAGGACAAATTTATCCCAGGGGAAAGTTGATGGCCCATTATGCTTAAGCAACACAAGAATTGTCACATAAGCCAGGAAGTTTATGGGACTTGCATGGATTTGTCCTCCCTGAGGGGGTAAAAAGAAAGGTTCATGGGGTAAAGCAGTAGTGCTAACACAAGCTTAAAGCCAGGTTCCTGTGGGAGCTTTTTTGGAAACATTTGGCTTATTTTGTATTTGTGCTGTAAGAAATGCTGAATTTCAGGGTCTCTTCTTGGTGGCACAGGGTTTTCCATGTTGTATTATACAGGGATGCTACACCTCTGAGGTTGTATGAGGAGGGCTGTTGGGAAGATGACCTTGCAAAGATGAGGTCCTTGTGTCTCTGCCCTGGGAAGGAAGCCCTTTGGGGCTGCTGGTGTTGTGGTGGACCCTAAAGCAGGGTGTGAATGTGGTGGGACCACTAGGGATCCCTGCAGGTTGCCTCTGGGTGAGAAGTAGCTCAAAAGGTGGAAGGCTGGTGACCAGGAGATTGACAATGTGGGGGAGAAGGGGTGGGGAGAGTAAATGTCCCCCATGCAACATTGCTGATGGATCTTTCCATGTGTAGGAGGTGAGAGCTGTGCCAGTCCTAAAATGTACCATGGAGCAGAAAGACCCTGCTTGTCCCTGCTGAACACTGGTGACGGAGGGCTACAGCTTTGGCAGGTCCACCTCGGGAGGTGACCCAAAGGGCTGGGACCCATCGGTGTTGGCTGTTGTCCCCTCAGAAGGCAGACTCCTGTTTTTAGGGGGCGCACCAAGGATGGGGGAACAGCAGCGCAGGAGAAAGAAGTCCCAGCCCCAGTCCCACGTCTTGGCTCAGCAGAGAAGCACAGGAGGGAGCTTTGCAATCCAACTGTCCTTTCCGATTAGGGCTTTGCTGCTTACTGTCTCTGCCAGACAGCAACAACTCTCAGGATGCGGGCTGGCTGCCAGCGTCAGCCGAAAGCTGCTGTGCCCCCTTGAAGGAGAGGTCAGGTAGTCCCTGCCGAGCCAGAGGCCACGCTTCCCTTGTTTGTCTCCCTTCATGCCTCCTTCAATCAGCTTCACCACAGCCCTCTGCTCCCTCCCGCAGCCCTGGATTTCTCTTCTGTGTGTGCCTGATCCTGACCCAGTGCTCCTCTTCCCACTGCCCCGTAACCTCTCTGAGCTCTTTCTTGCTGGGGGATGATGTCTGTGCTATGGGACCACGTCTAGATGCCTCCTCCATGAGGCCACTGTGAGAAGATACCCCTTCCCCCTACAGCAACATGGTGATCTGGGCTGGTATTTGTGATGGGAATGGAGGAGGCAATAAGGTGAATTTGTCCCCCCCCTTCTTAAGAGATTTTAATTGGAGGCAGGTGAAGGGGAAGATGTGGGTTCCTGTCCCTGGGGGTAGTACAGATATCTCTCCCTAGAGCAAGTGTTATGGGACTTTCTCCTGGGATTGTAAAGTAATGGCACCAGGACCACTTGGCCATTTGGGATCGTTCGTGATTGGTCTTGGTGCTTTCTACAGTGCAGGATTGACTCCTCCAGGAGCTCAGGAGACACTACAGGTCTATCAAGTAGCCACAACCATTGGAATTTTTTTTTGAAAACTGAAATGCAACTTGGACAAAATGATGGTGCCTGGGTCCAAATGAGTGGTTCTCAAAAATCTTACCTCCTCCTAAGATGTCCTAGGGCTGGTGGTACCTCAGTTATAGCCAGGAAACCTACATGGGCACGTGCTGGGGTTCTCAGCAGAGCCATCCCAAGAGGCCCTCAGACAGGCCGTGGTCCCCATCATAAGCGTAGCAGCTAGTAGCTGAGGGAGGCAGTATGCCAGCCTTGTCCTGAGGGCACAAACATCATGAAACCAGTATTTTTCAATGATCCAAGCATCTGATGCACATGTGATATTAATCTGTGCTGAAGGAAGAGCCACTGAATATCCCTGTCCCTTCAGAGGAGCAGTGGAGGGAACTCCCCACTCCTGCAGTGGGGTGGTTTATCACCAGCTGGCAACTAGGACCAGGAAGCTGCTTACTCATGCCCCCTTCCCTTCCCAAGAAGGGTAGGGAGAAAAGGGAGAAAAGGAGGGGGAAGAAAAAAACCCGACCTCGTGGGTTGAGATAAAGACAGTTTAATAGAACAATATCAGAAAAGGAAAATAACAATAATAATAATAATGCCACAAGTCGCTCTCACTGCTTGGGGAATTGGCACTGTCTGGAGCAGTGATTGCAGGAGCCTACTGCCTGGCTGACCCCATTTATATACTGAGCATGAGGTCTATGATATGGAATATTCTATTGGCCATGCAATTGTCCTATCTATATTCCTTCTCAGCTTCTATGGGAAGCTGAAAAGAGTCCTTGAAAAGCATAAACATCGCCTGGCAACAACCAAAACAATATGTATTGTTGACATTCCTTTCACCCAATCGCTAGAAAGAGAATTAGCTCTTTCCTGGCTGAAACCAGGACAGCTGGTCAGAAATCCCAGGGGCTGGGGGCTGACGGTGGAGATGCTTTAGCATCCTCCAAGAGAAGCCTCAAATTTGGCAAAGCCTCCAGTGAGAAGCTGCAAGAGGAAGCTGTGTCTGAAGACAGTGTTGGAAGGGGAGGTCAGAAGATCTGCTAGATGGTGTGCACCCATCGCCATGGGTGTTCTGAGGGTGCCCACCATGCTGCGAGAACAAGGCTGGCGGTAAACCTCTCCTGAGGCTTATTCTTATGTATTCAACACAAGTGGGGGACCATCCTCGGTTCAACTCCCAAAACATCAGTACCAGTGTGCCACATGCAACCAGCTTTAAAACTGGTCCCTGCTCCCTCGCCCTGCATGTAAGCTGTCAACAGAGCTATAACAAGATGCAGAGAGGAAACCAGCGTGTGGCAGAAAAGCAAACAGTCTGAGCAGGCTGGTGGGGAGGAATTAACGTGGGTTTCCTAAAGTCAGGTGCCCTGGCATGGTGCCAGAGTCAAAGAGAAGTCCTTGATGCCTGACTATGGCTTCCCAAGAGAAAAGCCAGGAAGTGCAGCGCGCCTTTGCCTGCATTCAGGCTGGAAGGGACATTTCCATTATTTTTTTGAAAGATGGGGTAGGAGGGTGAAAATAATAACATGGAGACCTTTATACCTAAAAGTCTGCTGAAATTTGCAGGTGGATTTAAGGTCTGTCAGAGAGAGGACAACTGGATATACCCATTTCGTTATGATCTTTGTTCACCCCTGTAGACATCACTGCATGTATTATATTAGCTGTTCTCCAGCTGCCCTGTGACCAGTCCTTCTGGATTCTGGGTGACATTTCCTTGTGCTTCTGCTGCAAATGTATTACATCCACTGAGTTTTGTTTATCTATGAACATTTCTATTTCTGCACTCTTCCCTCCTGCTTTTTGCCTTTTGTTCTGTATCCCTACATCCCGCCCCTTTCAGAGTTGGGACTCGCTGCCACCTTCCCAGCGGTTCATCTTCCCTCCCACCCAGTCCAAATGGCAGTTCAACACCCGTCCAACTGCTGCCACCTTTTTTTTTCCCTTTATCTTGAGCTCTGCTCCAGTACCACGCCTTTAATCTTGTTGTACCCCACTGAAAGGGAACTTGAATTCTGCCTCACAATCCCGAATAAAGGTGGAGACCATACATTAATTTTGTCCAGGGATGCACCTCAATTACACTGAGCTTCAGCTCCACCTTCCCTGCTCAGCAGATCTGCTCCTTCCTTCTTTTGCTCTTTTTATTACTAAAAGGGTCTTTTACTCTTTGTTTGCACTGGAGTCGGCTTGATTTCGGGAAATTCTCATTTCACCCCGTTCTCCCCGGTATTTCAGATGCAGTGGTGTTTGCTGGTCAGTCCTGGTTTTCAATTCTTAGCTCAAGACCTGTGTTTGTCCCTCCGTTTTAAGTTAATCTGAATCAACCCGTTATTTGTTCAGGCCAAGTTTTCTTTCTGTCATCAGCTCTTCCATAATTTCTACGCTGCTTACCAAAACCAGGTCTAAAATAGCACTGCCTTTGGCTGTTTCAGTGATGATTTAGTGAATAGCTTTTTAGCAAACACTTCCAGGAATAGCTGAGCCGTGCCGTGGTTAGCAGCACTTATTCTTCAGCCTATCTCAGGGCAAAATGCCCTCTGGGACTTTCTGGTCTAACACTAATGTTATTGTTTGTCTTTTCCAAATCTGACTTCAGGAAGTTGTGTGCTACCATTTGATGTAACTGGGAGTTTGTCTACCGTGTGCTAGTGATCTGCAGCCTTCTTGGTCCCTTTCCACAGTAAATCTATATGGAAGGGTCACAACTTGTCTTTTTGATCCTGTCTGCAGCTTTGCCAGTGCACCTCTCTGACCCTGAGGCATCTGCTACTGCTTCAGTCCCAAAGCCAAATCCCACCTCCCACATGGAGATTGAGGATTACCTCTGAATCCAACAGGAATTGCTCATGCATAAGGGAAACCCCTGATCCTGAGGGCCCTCACGTAGGAGTGTTTTGCCCTCTTTGACATCTTGATACTCAGCCACTCATGCAAATTTTAAACTCCTTCTTAAGCGGTGCTGCCAGTGATGACTGCTTCCCAGACTGTTCTTTTATTCATGTTGTCAGTGCCTCAGAGGTGGGTTTTTCCAGGCATGTCCAAGAGGTGTATGATGCCCTCATCCCTTGTGTACCCAAATGCTCTTTGGCTGGAGTCTGACACCCAGTGAAGCTGACGAGAGACTCCAGAGGACTACAGAGAGTATTATTCCAGTAGTATTGTGCCTCCTGTGATCCCAGGGGAATATCTGGCTGTTCCTCAGCCTTCCCTTCACCTCTTGTGTGTGTTTTGTATCTGGCTGTGTTACCAAAGCCTGTCCAGGTGAGAGTCATTTGGATGGTGCTGCCTTGTTAAGTTGTCATGATGCTGGCAATGATACTTGTGACAGCCTAATGTTGGACTGGAGTCAAAGCTCCTAGACCATGGTCATGGGGATGCAAGTAGTCTTAAGAAGTACAGAAGGACTTTAACTTTTTCCTGAAATTACAGCATCCCCCCAGCTGCATTAACACCAGAAATGTCAGGGCAGGTAAATCCAGTGTGAGGCAGCTGCAGTTATGAGAACCACCACCAGTCAAGTCTGGAGGCAGACCAAGTAACCTATCTTGGCTTGCGTGCTGTGCCAAGACGGTACCATGTCCTGTTTATGTTGTGGTAGTGGGCTTTGTCTGCCCACTGTGGGGCAGAAGGGAGGCAAAGCTGAGCATCACCTGGGAATACACGTGATGAGAACAGGGATGTGGGTTCACAAATTCTAGCAAGGAGGGTTCGTGTATGCAAGCAGAGAACCTGAGTTTGGAGGATTATCTCTTTAGACACCACCCCTCCCCCTTCCTTAAAGAGTCACCATGGAGAGGAGTCCTGTGGTGGGGTGAATTGGAAGATGTTCACTTCAGCTCAACATCTGGAGGAGCATCTCTCTTCACTGATGATATGGAGAGTTTAGAGAGTCTGCTTTCTGAGAACATTCATGCCACTTGATTCAGCACCTGCCTTCATGGATTGAGTTGTGGCTCTTGGGCTTGTGGCTGCCTGCTTCAGAAGCAAGGTTGCTGTGTGTTGCATTAACCCTTTGCAGCCTTGGGGGAATGTGTTGTCCACGCACCAAAAATGTTATTGGCAGGCTGGTGCTTGTTCCTGGGAAGTCTGAGGGATTCCTCATTTGTCAAGCAGAGGTTGGGGGAAAAGGGAGCCTCCTTGCTTGGCGGGAGCAGGAAGAGGAATTTCCTTGCGGTGGGTGAAGGACATGAAAGCAGAGCCAGGAATCCCCTGTGACTTCATTAGGCTGTATGGTTAGCTGGAGCTGGCTGGGTCTCAAGTATTTTCCAGCTGTCCATGGAGGGCACTTGGATAGCTTCCACCCAACCCCACTCCCACATCCCCTCTGAAACGTCTACAGGGAAAAGACTCCTATTTTTGAATTGCAGTGGAATTCCTGTGGCATTACACACTGCATCCTTTGCAGTACCCAGAGAATTCAATTTGATTTATGGTACTGCATGGGGTACATGCTGGCCTTGCTTTTCATTCCGAAGTGCCACCTTTTGCATTTCAGTGGTAATCGCCACTTTCGTGGCCCCAAGACTTTCTGTTATGATACGGTTGTCACTAAGAAGTGACAGTCTTGCTGCTCTTCCCTTACCTTAAACCACATCAGGCTTGTGTCACAGCTCGATTGTCCATTCTGCTGCCCCATAGATTAGCAGATCCTCTCCTCTCTCCCACCTGTGCACCAGCAGTGGTCCTGTTGTTGCTGCCAGAAATTGCTGCCTGGTAAAACAGGAACAGCTGTCTCTCCAGAGAATGTAAAGTCTTCTCCTTTGACCAAACCAGCCTAGAGCTTGATTTACATTAATGGGTAATAAGATGCTGTCTGTCCCATGGGCTAGGACAAAATTGTCTAAGGAAAAGCATGAGAAAGGGAGGTGAGAGTTCTCCAGGGAGGCCTGGGATCATAGATGGAACATGATTTTTCAACTGATCAGAAAGGAAACTTTGGGTCTTTAGACCTTAGTGTGGTAAGGTCTAGTGCAGTAATAGTTTTTCATGCAAAGCTGTAGTTGTTTGATGGCTTTCCCATTTGATGTGATGGGGTGACACAGAGCAGATGGAGCAAGACTCTGAGAGGAGCTGCATGATGATAGCACAGGAAGTAATGGACACAAGTCTGAACATGAGAAATTTGAATTAAACATTAGGATTTTTTTTTACCATGAAGGTGGTTAAATACTGCAATATGTTGCTAAGAGAAACTGAAACCTCGATCTTCAGAGCTGTTCAAGTCTCAACTGGACAGGGCCTTGAGCAACCTGATTTAATTAGACCTGTTTTGAACAAGGTAGTCAGACTAGATGACCTGTGGAGGTCCTCTCCATTTGCAGTTATGCAACATTGATTCCACTATTCTATGGTGACACAGTCACTGAAGCTGCTGGACTTCATCATCCTTTCCTTTTTTCCATAGCCTGAAATGTCACATAATGACAGCACATTGTTACGTCCCATATAGACCTATGTGCTTCTGATCCAGCACCGGGACCACACAAACATCAGTGTGGATCCACTGTGTTGCTGTAGAGCAAAACAAGGTCCAGGGTTCTTCCCCATCTGCCTTCTGCCAACCATGAGTCCCACAAGTAAAACGGTATGCAGTGCGGTACCTAACCCTGCCTTAGAGTCAGATTGGCAGCTAGTGTCATTCAGCAGAACTTTAAGTCAACAGTATCACAGGTGAGCACACCTGTCATGAGGGAAGTCCTCATATCTGGTCTCATTCCCTTAAATACCATAATTTCAGATGGTGTTCATGACCATGCTCATTTCTAATAAAGGCAGTCCATAGCCCCCCAGTCCCTAATCTTTCTCTACTGTTGCATATACTTTTCTTGCAAGCTTCACTCTCCCAGGGTTGCAAATACGCCCCAGGTCAAGGTGGTATTACCATGCAGCTAGCAGCTCACCAATGAGTTTTGGATGCTCTTGGAAAAACATTTGCTTTGAATCTGGAAAACCTAATGGCCCTTCTCTGTCTCTCTTCTATCCTCTGCCCTATTCTTTGGGGTTGGTTGGGTTTTTTTTCCTGCTTAACTGATAGCTGTGCCTTGATGTGTCCTTCTGGCCTTCCTTGTGTTTGTGTGTTGGCTTGCAGTGCCCACCCTGCTGTAAATACCATCTAGTTTGGAATACTCCAGTCTTGTAGGCGTTGAAGCTATTTGGGGAGCAGAGGAGAAGGCTGTCATTTAGGCTGTTTGTGGAGACCAAAGGCTGCTCTGCCTCCCCTCTGGGAAAATCACAGAAGTGCTGAAGAAGAGGGAGAGCATGACCTTGGCAGTAAGCGACAGGCGAAGACGCCAGTTACATGCTCCTTGTCTAAGCTAAGGATGCCAGTGGGAAATGTGGATTGAGAGGAATTGGAGTTGCCCATTCTAGAGTTGTTTTGGTCTTAGTTGTGTCTTTGGGGATGCCAGCAGGAGGATATTTGTGCTTTCCATGCCGTAGTGGGTGAAATCGGGGTCCTTTCCTATCCTCCTCCATTCATCTGTACTGGAACGGTTCCCCCTACTCCTGACACAGCCCTGAACCATCCAAATCTCTCAATGGAGGAAATTACAGTTATTTATAATTAAGGGTTGACAAAAAATGTTGCTGGTGTCAAGGGAATGGCAGGCGACAGCCAGAAAAACATCATGTCTCCAGAAGAGGGGCGGCGGGAATATCCCTCTGAATAGGGCTGACGTCAGCTCTCGGAATTTGGACAGCCTGGAAGGGTTTGGGGCTATTTTTCCAAGATATCATAGGTCAGGAATCAATGTTATTTTTAAGTCTGTGTCCCCCGAGCATCTCTGGTGCGTGAAGGAGACTTTCTCTCCCCCTTCTCCCTCCTTTACACTCTATTTCTATGAAACTTTTGCTTCTCTTCCTTCCGAGTCATGCCACAAATATGTCCTTCAGGTTTATTTATTCTTCTCCCTATCTATTCCTCCCGGCCTGCTCCCGTCTTGGTTGGGTTGAAGGGATGGCGTCAGCGTGGCGCGTGTCTGGGATGCTCAGGCGAGGCATCACAGAGAAGATATCATGTTCTCCTAATTTGCTGTTTCCGGTTGGGAGAGTTTTCTCTCCACAAGCTGATGTGGCTGGAGAAAGTGTTCTGGGAATGCTGTTTTGTGGTGGGAGATCTCAGGGCCTGGTGAAGACAAGCTGGTCATCCCATCTCACCA
Organism: Anarhynchus alexandrinus; assembly: GCA_008711295.1. NCBI lineage: Eukaryota > Metazoa > Chordata > Aves > Charadriiformes > Charadriidae > Anarhynchus > Anarhynchus alexandrinus. The sequence goes on from VUYV01000113.1 coordinate 2,931,719, forward strand.
TTAAGTGCTGCCATATAGTCCAGCCAAGATTTTCTAAAATGACTGAAGTTTTGGAGCTGCTTTGTCGCTGGGAAGGTGGGTGAGATTGTCTGCAGCCCAGTATGGCCTATTGGGGCTGATGGTAGCGGGGAGGCAGTTAGCGGATCCTGATTATCTGACACTTCTTAGGTCAGTAATGCCTTTTGGCTATTTCAGATCCAGGGAAGTGGCTACCCTTGGGTTTACCAAGCTGTGTTCTACGTGCCATCCTGCTCTAGTCTGCTTCTGGAATCCTGTTTATTTTCTTTTTTTCCCCCCACTTTTTTTCTCCTTTTCCATTTGCTGTAGCAACCTCTCTCTTTCTAAACAGGTCTGCTGGTATAATAACTTGGCTAGGGATCTTGCCATGTCAAACACTGTGTTTGCACATCTCTCGTTAGTTTCCTTTCTAATTTTCTAATTTGCCTTTTTCCCCTTAGCCCATGCTCAGCTTTTTGTCCTTCCTTACATAATTCAATGAGATGAGGAATGCACTAATAGATGAAGCTTTTACAGAAGCTGCTCATTCAAATATAGCTGGTGTGCCTTCATGGCTGGTCCAGTGTAAAGAAACGACCACGTTCCCTTCATAATCTCTCTGTGTAGCTCAAAGATGCCAATTGCTCCTGGAAGCATGGGAATAAGTGAAATGCTTTCCACCACCTTAATGTTGCTGTTGGCCTTATGCTGCAGGTTAGTCATTCTTATGACATATTTCCACAATGGTGCATTTCCATCATCATTCCACAGTGATGTATTTGAAGCCTTTCCATGAGTTTTTCCCCTGTTCAGAATCTCTTAAATTAATGGCTTCACAAATCGTCAGTCAGGGTCCTCAGATTCTGAAGGCTTAGAGACAATGTCTTCTAGAGCTGTCTGTCCTAATGCTGTCTCAGCCTGTGAGTTTAATGGCACTGATGGTGGAAATAGTAGTACTTGATTTAAAAGAGTATCTGGCATTTGCAGCACAGCTCAAGATCCTACAATCCCACTGCTATTATTATAGGAATTATTGTTGTCATTATTAAGTTAGATCCTGATAGTTTTACACAGCTGGGGACATGAGCTCCCTAAAGATCAACACTGGGACTGTTGATGTACGGGTGAATGCAATATAGACCTCTGACCTGTACAGGAACAACCATGCAGAGGGGAGAGTGAAACCTGAAGTGCTGAGAGATATGCCATGTTGTGAAGATTGTTTTGTGGACACCTGGACATACCCACAGGTGTTACTGCTCTGCTGCAATGCCTGTTGCCTACCCACCTCTCCCAGCCTATTGCCCTTCCATGTCCTTTAGAAATGGATGTCTTTGGTATCCCCATTCCAGTATATTTTCCATTCCTGCAGCTCTTTATTCCCAGCTCTGGACATGGGAAGAGAGACAGCCAGGAGTGTTGTCAGGAAGCTTTTCCCACTAAACATGTCCTTTGATGGAGCTGTTTCCAGAGGTGTCCCTCTCTCCCCATTAAGCTTATTTTGGGACCTTCTGTGCTTCCCTGCCCTGTCTCCTGCAGATATCCCAGACCTCCTCTCACAGGGGATTCAGATCACATGCAGAGACAGATTCATTGAAGAGGGCCCTGCCACTGGCTCAGTGCTGGGGCAGCACTCTTCTCCAGGTCTGCTTTGAGCAGAGCTTGAAGAGACATGTCTCAGAACAAATTCTGAGATTCCTTTTGCCCGTGCTCATCCTTATACAATACACAGGTATGGGTGTGAGGCAGCATGCTTCTTGGTGTGTTATGTGCCCGTGCTCTGCAGGGACCCCTTGTGCTTGCCACCTCTGGCATACTGGTTATCCTGGGGAAAAGCATAGCATGGAGAGCCATGGTTGTGAACTTTTCCAGACAGGCTAGAGAAGCTGGAGAAGAGAGTTCTTGGCCCCAGCTGGCAAACCTTCTCTGCTCCCAAGAATAGGGTTTGATGTCTATTCCTGCCCTGACCTGTATCAGGGACAACCCTTTGTTGGAGCCAGCTGGAGTTCTGGATTCCTTTCTCTCTCCTTACACCTTGAGGAAAAAGGCCTTTTTTCCTCAAATTCCACTTTCCTGATGCCAACCCCCTTCTCTTTTCCCTAGAAGGACTGACGTCTGCATTTCCTTTCTTCTCCCATTGAAGAGTCTCTTTTCAATTCAAGGCAGACCCTGCTGTTGGATAACCTTCTCTAAGAGTAGAACCCCTCAACAAAGCTACTGTAATTAGAAAAAGTTCTTCAGATCTGCATGACTGCCTCCCTCACAAACCCCTCACTACCAGTCCATGAACCTCACAGAGCAGAATTAATACTGTCATGGGGCACTCTATTGAAATTTGCTGAATTTTGCCACGCTTTCCTAAATGCTGTTGGTTTCAGAGGGTTGGTGATGGGGTCTCCGGGTCTGCTGAACACTTTCCAGGGTTTCTACGGTGGCTCCTGCTTTTTCTCTTTGTTCCATTGAATTCTATGTTGACCGTCTCCTCTCCCTTGTCCTTGCAGGGCATATGTGAGCGTGAAGGAGCTGAAGGAGGCACTGCAGCTGAACAGCACCCACTTCCTCAACGTTTACTTTGCCAGTTCAGTGAGGGAAGAGTTGGCTGGTGCTGCCACTTGGCCATGGGATAAAGAGGCCCTTAGTCACCTTGGTAAGTAAGCTACCTCACTCATGGGGTCTCAGGGTCGTTGGTTTTTCTCTTTCTTGGTTGATTTGGCAAAAAGAGGCAGCCATGATTTGGTTCAACATTGAGAATGTTTAAGAAGGTTGTGATAACAGGCTTTGGGTGTACCAACAGCTGCTGATGTAAGGAAATGAGCTGCCTGTTCCCTGTGTCCCTGTGGATAAGTTGGTGGGGTTACAGCCTGACCAGGGACTTCCAGTTTGGTATGAGAAAATTTTAATGGTGAAGGCAGTGAGACAGTGGGACAGAGAACTGGGGAAGAACTGCAAGTTCACCGTGAGTGCAGGCTCTGGAGAAGGGTTTAGACATGCTTTTGTGGGGCCTTTCAGGTCTTCATTCTGGAAATAGTGAACTTCACTTTGCAGCATGTAATGACAAACCAGGAGTGTCAGTGATTTCAGAGCCGAAATTCCAGATTTGAGCGACTCCAGAGCTGATCAGGCAGTGAGCACTGGCCACTTCCGAACTGAACTGCAAATGTGAGGATGACTATCAAATTAAACCATGCTTTTATAACTTGGCTTACTACCTGCTGGAGGCAAGGTTCTCCTTGGCTTCAGTGAATTCAAGGCAGACCCTTAAGGTCACCAGTCCTGACAGGCTACAAAATAGTCAAAACGGCAACTACTTCACTAGAATGTAAATATATTATTGTACGTTCTCTCCTATTTCTGCTGTCTCTCTTTTTCCTGCCTCTCCCTCCACCTCTTCAATGTCAGAGTTTTCTGGCAAAAGACCTTTACGCTTTGCAGTCAAAACATCTAAAGTGTTTCTCAATAAGTAACTGGAAATAATTACTCCTGACACCTGCACAGTAGACCTAGACCTTCTGCTTTTACAAGTGCGTGATGTTCAACCCTTAAAAGTTTTACACTGCTGTTAAAGACCTGTTTTAAAGTTCTTTTTTGCCAGCTTCCCTCCCTCAATGAGTTTCAGGACTGTTTTTTCAATAGCCTATTGCTACAGTTTCTTGTTGAGGAAGGCAGATCTCCATGAAATTTATTCCTTCAGCTTCCAGAAATCACTTCCAAGGTTCAGCTTGACAATCACCTTACTACAGCAAGTGCTTCAGCCACACATGTTCTCTTCAGACCCCTCCCAATGGCTCACAAAGAGTTGTACGGAAGGGTAATCAGGGTGATTGGTTTCATCCAAAGCTTGCACTTAAGTCCGGTCTCAGAGTTTGTGTCCAGCCAGGGACACAAGAGGTGGCACCATCTGGAAATGTTGGATCAGGGTTTTACCGTAGAGGTTAAGGGGAAAAGGGGTGTTGTCTTGGCTCTCCTGCCAGAGCTGTGAAGTAGCGAAGCTGGATCTGAACTTCTTTGAGACTCTGGCACAGACCGAAGACTTCGGTTTGAGGCTGTCCTTGGTTTTAGATTTAATGAGCTTGGGAGGGCGGGTGATGGACTCTGCTCTCTGTAAACAGTACTCTCCACCACATCATCAAGTGTTTTGTACCATGCACAATGTATATTATTGTCCAGCACAGAAGAAACTGAGCAGGTCATGAATTTATGGCTTTTGTCAAAACCTCTCACAAGAGGCTACTGGAGAATCTGAATAGATGTGAATATAAAGCAGTGAGGAAAGAGCAAGGAAAGCCTTAGAAGGAGTGAATAGTAGTTTGAGAAAATTTCCCAAGCTTTATATAAGAACCTAATAGTGACCAGTGGTGGAGACAGGTCTTTACACAACAGAGGTCTGTATCCAAGAAGACTTCTTTGCTTGCACTGAATCTTGCTAATCACCTGTTTATCCTGACCTTAATATTTTAAGGTCAGCACGGAGACCCTGTTTCCCCCGTGCCACTGTCTGCTCCCGTGGAGCAGAAATGCCTTTATGAAGGTTTAGGGGTGGTTTACCATGTTAGACCAGTAGTAATACTAACCAACAGCAACTGCATTCATTGAAGCATAAGAGATAATTACTGATTTGGAGAGGGTGAGCTGGTCTATGACACTTCTATAGGCAGTTATTTCAGCTGCTGTGGAGCTCCTTCACAGTGACAACTTGCAGCCAGCTAACACCAGAGGTAGCAGATCTCAGGCCTGTTTGCACCATTCCTTCTAACCATACTGTCTGTCTCAGTCTTTACACCATAATCACAGTGAGTTCCTCTCAAATTCAGAGCTCTTGCTTCAGAGTCTGGAATGAATTTTCTGAGAACTTTAGAAGTAAATCTTTTCAACTACAAAACACAAGGAGTCAAAGAACTCCTGTCCTATAAAAAACCTTAGTTTTCTGCAGTGGAAAGCCTTGCCTCAAAAACCCTAGCAATGTAATAATGCAGATGCTTTAAACTTCATGTGTAGCTGCATGTGAACTGTATTTGCATAAACATGGTCGAAAGTCAAGGGAATTGTGAATATTTGATGTTATAAATACTTTCTGTAGTTATATAAGCTGAGGCCAGCTCATATATCTGGCTGAGGTCAGTGGATCCTGAAGGAGGGCCAGCCGTTCCATCAAAGGTACCTTAAGCAATGGCCATCTTCCTGTCTGACTAACCGTCATGCGTTTGTTCCATTAATTGCTGTGACTCAGTGTTTGGGGAAGACTGGCCTTATGATACAGGTTCAGCTTTGTGGTTTGCTCTTTAAAGATCCAGTGCTTGCTTGAGCATGCATCCTCTGCGACAGCCCTGAGCCAGGAATGGGTTGGCTTCTCGGGGGCTAGCTTGAACCAGAGTCCTTCATCATTGCGGCTGATCATGGCTAGAAGCAGGGTAACATCCTGGGACCTTTTGAGGGATGTGTGAGTGAAAGTGAAGTGGGCTCCACAACAGTGCAAATCATTCACCGTACTGATGGTATGGGCATCTCTTGCTGCTTGAGCAGAGTTGAGGCTTGGCCTTGGGGATGTTACCCAGCTGTAGCTGGTAGGTCTAGTCTGGAGGGAGAGGACGTGGCAAGACCAGTCCTGCAGTTTCCAGCTGCCTAGCCTCAGTTTGGTGGGCAAGTCCAAAGAAGACTCTGGTTCACCCGCCTTGGAGTGCTGGACCCCATTGATATGACATTGAAATTTTCAGCTTGGTTGTCTAAATTGCTGACCATGGGGACCTCGTTGGGCTGGTTCTCAGGCATGAGAGGGAGAGTTCACTTAAAGCCCAATTTAGCCCATCTCCCAGGGCAGGAGGAGGCAGAGGTGAGAAGGAAAGACTGATCTGCAGATGAGGGAAAGGGGAGGCTGATCTTGTTGGGATGTTACAAACACTTCCACATCTTGCCTTCTCAGCCAGGACCCTGCAGAGGGGAAATACAACTTCCTGGTCCAAAGCTGGGAGCTCTTCCAGCTCATCAGGGAGCTGTGGGGACAGGGAATGGAGAGATGGGGATGTTCTGGAAGGAAGGCAGAGTTCTCATGCTGTTTCTAATCCTGCCATCTAATTAGCTGTAAAAAAAAAAAAGTACTAAAAATATGGCCATCTTTGTGGAGTGTGGGGGAGGAATGGGATAGGGGAAGCCAGCAGAGAGGAGGGAGGGACAGGGTATCCCAGCCTTGGCATCCCTCCCCTGTGACAGTTTTCTCCCTCCCTGTACTGGAATCCCATTTATTCCCCCACATGGGAAGAGCATTGGGTTTCTGCTGGAAGGAAGGCTGCTTGGTCACAGGGCTTCCCGTGCCCCTGGTGCTCGGACCCATTCCTTGTGGTTAGTGCCGCAGGATGCGTGCAGGGCTTTCACATCTAATTTATTTGTTTATGAACACTGTTTTCTTTCTGTGTGCGCATTCCTCCCTTCAGACCTTTGGGCAGGCAGCCCCCTGCCTTGTTCAGGCTTGGGTTTGGCTGCAGAGATGCTTTTTCTGTCTGTTTTTTCTTCTCTCATGCCCTGTTTTTATTAAAATAAGAAGCAGCTTTTTTGTGCCTACTGGGTTCTCCATCGAAGGGATGCTGTTTGCTTTCTATAGCATTTACCAGCCTGGTAATTGAGAGGGGGATGGCTTGCAAAAACCCAATGATTCGCAGGACATGACATGAAGGTCCCAATAGGATTTTTCAACCTCCGTACCTTCTTGTGGCCCATCTTCAGTCAACTAAATGGATGGCTGATGGGATGCAAGGTCCTCACTCTGGTGTTTTACAACTGGGGAGAAAGGGAATGCAGCTACTTTGTGACCCATCCTTTACCTCAAGTCAAGCTGCCCTGGGCATAAGATCCACACTGTGGGGAGGAAGAACAACAAACACGAATTTTATCTAAGAAACGTTGCCACTTGACAGGTCAATGGTGTCTCCCAGCCCTTCCATGAGCCACACACACAGTATGCTCCCTAGAAGATGCCACCCTTTTTTCTTCACCATATTGCAACCCTGTTGGGCTTGAGAGAATTGCTTGGTGCTTCTCTGAAGGCCGTTTTCCAGCCCCAACCCAGTGTTCACCCAGCATGGCTCCACCAGAGAAGTCACAGTCCTGCTGGTGTCCTGCCAGGGACACCGTGATCTGAAGAAAGCCCTCTCTTGGAAGGAATGCCCTGTACTTGAGGACATGAGGTAGTCCAGTAGTGCACGGAGCTGATCCAGGAGTAGATTTCAAGCAGTCTATGCTGTGGCTGGAGACAGGATCACACAGTGGCCCTCTGCCAATTTTAACTTTGCTGGCAGAGGCAGCAATCATCAGCAGAGATGCAGTAGCAGAAACTCCGCTGTGAGGTAGCTGGCACAGTAAATCCTCCAGGGCCCTGCAAAGGAGGGAGCAAGCTGTGCTGGAGCCAACTATTCGCCACGCTGCCATCCAAACTGTCTAGGTTAAAAGTAGTTGGGTAAAAACAGCCTCCCATGCCATGAAGGTATTGCCTGGAGTCAGCCTGGGCACATGCTGGGGTCTGCTTTTTGCCCCTTTGTCTTGCTGATATTCCCCAGCACTCGCTCCACTGTAAGACGGTGTGGAAAAGTGGATGGAGCAAGGAAGCAAGATGAGGAGAGGGGAGGATATGGCCACAGAAAAGCCTCGAAACAGGGAGAAAAGATGTAGAGTTTCCAAAGACGTTTTCATTTGGGCAAAATAAAAGCAAACGAGAGAGAAGAGGTAAGTTTTGTTCTTGAGCATTCTCTATAGACAACTTCCCAGCAGATGTGGTACAGAGTTGTTGGTACAGGGTGTGCATCCCAGGTCAGGAGTCAGAGATGCTCGCAGTGAGCAAAGAGGAGGTTCTGCTCCACTTGGCTTTCCTCAGCATCATTGCTCCTTGCTCTTCCCATCACAGGTGGGTGGGCAGGAGAGGAAAAACACCTTGTCCTGCAGCCAAGGGTCCTATCCAGCTCTGTGCTGTTGTTGTCAATATGAGGTGGCAGCTCTGAGCAATTTCTGGGGGACTTAGTCTGTACCCATGCTCTAACATCTTGGACAGTTGAGCCTGCACCAAACTGGCTTGGAGATGAACTGCCCCTTTGTGCCCACTTGAGCCAAGGGGCTGTGGTGCCCCAGTGAAGAAGAGTAGGGCTGCAATGGGTGGGAGGTTCTCACCTGGTTCACTTGGTGCACCTTGCCCCCACACAAACCCTTCTGAAGGGATCTTCAGAAGCTGCGTTTTTGGAAAATCTCACTCCAAAATACACAGTGAATTTGAGTCAACTTTGTGGTAGAAGCTTAGTGGATTGCAACAGCATCTCGTATGAGTTTGAATTTACTCCTTAGGGTCTGGTTTGGAGGGTGAAGCAGTAGACCACTGATGATGTCTCAGTAGGGGCCAGAGGCAGTGCATTTGAATCTTCATATGGACTTGTGCTGAAAGTGGCTTCTAGTTGACAAGGCCAAGCATGTCAGGAATTTGCTAGGCACCTTGTTCTCCTTGCCTGCCATGGGAACTGGTATGCTGTAGCCACTTGTCTAGGCCAGGGAAGGTCGTCTTTCCTCTGGTTTAAAAGACTATCCCGGTAAACCCAGAGCATGTCTCAGTTTGCTGCATTGGTTCCAAACTTCATTTGGAGTTGTAAGTGTGAACCAAATTCTAAACATGCGAAAAGGCACAGAGGGAAATGGTAGCTGAAATGATTGAAGATGTTGGGGGGAGTGGTGTGATCAGAAGGGGAAGAAAAAACACCCATCCCATTCCACTCCAAGAGGCCAAAGGAGCCCTCTTCCCATCCTACAAGATGCTTAATATGTTCATCTTCATTTCTCCATCTGGCACCTCATTTGTGACCTGGAAGAAAAATGAGACGAATTTTATTTAGCACAGGTGAGTAACTGTGGCTGCCTTCTGTCTCTCTCTGGATGATGTTCTCTGTACTTGCAATTTTAGGTGGAGTTGTCCTCAACCCTGCTTATTATGGTATGCACGGCCACACGAACACCATGATCCATGAAGTGGGACATATCCTAGGGCTGTACCATGTCTTTAAGGGAGTGAGCGAGCGGGAATCTTGTGACGATCCCTGCAGGGAGACAACTCCATCTATGGAGACGGGAGACCTCTGTGCTGACACTGCCCCCACCCCAAAGAGTAAACTCTGTCGAGATCCAGACCCTACCAATGACACCTGTGGCCAGACGCATTTCACGGGAACGCCCTTCAACAACTACATGAGTTACACAGGTAATGAGTAATAGTCGTTAAAAATTGTAAGGGATCACCTTCCCTAGAAATTTGGGGTTCTTTCCCTTCTGCCTCCATTGATAGTACCTTCCCTCATTCCCTAACTGATGTGCTCCCTCATGGTGGGCAGGGACGTGGCAAGCTGCAGCCTGTGCTTGCAGTAGCTTTTTAGCCCCTTTCTTGCTGCAGGCTGTTTCTATCCCTCCCTCCCTGCCAGTCTGTAGGTCATTGGAGATGCACAGAGGCCATTCTTGTCTGCATGATGGTGTGCCTTTGTTCTCAAAGTCCTGAAGCAACTTTATTATTACTATTATTTATTATTATTACTAGTACTATTATAATTTTGGACCTTTGAGTTGAGTTCTTTTGGCTTGGTTCCCAAAGGCATGCTGTGGAGGGCTGGTGTTGCTCCTGGCAGCCCAGGAGGACCAAAGCCTGTAGAGCAATTCTGTCACCCCCTGCTGACCCACTGCAAGTCCCACGAGGATGGTGGCACTGCCCATGTGTTAGAGCTGGTGCGAGCTGGTGTTGAGGCCACTGCAGTCGGGAGCTGCTATGGCAAGTGCAGGGATGTGGAGCTGCTGAGGCAGTGCCATCTTGTGGCTTTGGGGACACACGACACCAGAGAGTCTTCGCAGGAGAGCAACCACACACTGGTGTCTCCCAGGTCTTCCCAGAGGACCCCGAAACAGGGTTTAGCGATCAGGAAAGGTGGACATTGTCATGCCCCGCTGACCTATCCCTGCCACCTCTCTTCCCCCAGATGATGATTGCACCAACACCTTCACCCCCAACCAAGTGGCCCGAATGCATTGCTACCTGGACTTGGTATACCAGCGCTGGGGCCAGAGCAAGAAGCCCGCACCCATCCCGATCCCTCCCATGGTCACCGGGCAGACACAAGACTCCCTCAGCATCTACTGGCTGCCTCCCATCAGTGGTGTCATCCATGAGAGGTAAGAGATCTGCTGTTACGATGGTCTTGGGCTTACACAGGAGCCTGCTAGAAGGGACATGGGATATTCTATGGTGCAGACCCCCCTATCCCCTTTCCCCCTTGGTTGTCTCCAGCAGAGCCCTCGAACACAAAAGCTGGGCTGCTGCAATGGCCCTGCTGGCACAGGGGCTATCCTGCAAGCTTTCTGCTGTTGGGGTGCCGGGAGGGGAAGCCAAAGAGCGTGGGGAGGCAATGCCAATTCTTAAACCCCAGAGTGCAATTACGGAATGAAAAATGAGCTTCATTTAGCACTTATTGTATAAAATAACTATTTACCAGGAGGAAATGCAGCCTTGTGGTTAAGGCAGGGAGCTTGAACCACAAGAGCTGGGTTTCGTTCCCAGCACTGTCACAGACTCACGGTGTAACTAACTGGGGGTAAGTCAGGAAACTTTTCAAGCCAGAGAAACGATGCCAAGAAACCAGAGTTGTTTGGCTGGTGAGCAGTGCATGGCCCTGAGCGCTGGGTGGCTGTCTTCCTTCTCCCCAATACCAGAGAGTCACCAAGACCTGGATATAGTACCAATGCCTCTATTCAGCAGCCCCTCTTACTAAAACATTGTGCTTTCCGCCAGGTTTTAGGTCTATGCTTTTATTATGGGACCATAAGCACATGTTAAAGAGCTCTTGAACTTGTTTTAAAGCTGTTTCACAAAGCTGTCTCTTGCGTTTAAAAGAAAAGTGCTGTTTGAGGGCAGCTGGGACACTCTTGCATCAGTGTTTGCTGCCTTTTCAAAGAACTGGTGTTCTCCACGATGGGCCTTTCACCTGGTGATAACAAGAGCATGTGCCTGTCATCCCTGAGGCATGAGACCCTCTGAGTGCTGGGTGGCCTCGAGCCATCCAAACTGCTTTGGGGGGAATGGAGCCATCTGGGAGCAGGAAAACACTGGTCTAGGATGCAGGTGCTGGATCTTCAGATTGATCCCTGGCTCTTGCTCATAACTGGCTCAGGAGCAGGGTAGGGGTCCTGCATCCCCTGAGATGAACTGGTCAAGGAAATGGGCTGAGGCTGGCCCTTATCACAGAAAGGTCCCTTTTTTTTTCCTGGAGAGCACAGTGGGACCCCATTTAATTGACATTATTGTGACCGTTTTGTATTACAGTAGTGATGAAAGCCAAAACCTGATTCTGGGGTTTAGCAGAGATAGAGCCAAGTGCACCCACACAACTACGGAGGCATTGTCCTGGGAAGTGTGAAATCTCTTAGCTCCACTTTGTGCGTAGGGAACAGGTGATTCAATTGCTCATCCAAGACTACCCAGAGAGCCTGTAGAAGAGGAGGGATTAAACCCAGCTTGTCTCACGGTCACTCTTATTTTCCTGTCTTTGACAAAACTTATTCCAAGCAGGATGATATGCTCAGGGGCTTCCTGAGAGCTTAGCTTTGTTTTTCCAACTTCCCATCTTATCCTACCTGGACAAACATGAATGGAAAATTAACTGGTCATGATTAGACATGTCAGTGCCTTTGCCTTTTGTCTGCAGGGAGCAGGACACGCTCTGCGATGACTGTGCGGAGGACGGCACCTTCCGTCAGTATGTGCATAAGGCCTCTTCCCCTCGGGTCTGTGATTCCTCTGGCTACTGGACCCCAGAAGAAGCAGAAGGTGTATACCTCCTCCCTTTCCCTGGCTGTGAATCCCCTGGACAGAGATGAGATCTTGTTGGGAAAAGAAAAAGAAGCTTTTTTTCTTTTAGAGAATCAGTTGTCTCTTCTTTGGGGAGGGTCTTTAGTGCAGGACGGACTTCTAGGTTCCCAGGAGATACCTGGTAACTGCCAGCTGGCTTTGAACAAATAAACCAAAACACCGATATTAACCCCAATCATTGCCCAGAAATGTGTTAATGAGAGACATTGGTCAAAGGGAGGGGCATTTCATTGAAATAAGTCTTACAATGTAGATCTCGGGACCCTTATCCAAAGCCTCAGGGGCATTCACAGGCTTTGATGCAGCCTTGTCCAAAGGGAGCAAGAGGAACTCCTTGCTCAGTCCCACTGAGTCTGTACCAAGTCCTGGGCAATTTGGGTTGGACGCAATTCCTCATTGGCAAGGTGAACAGCAGGGTGTCACAACTTGTGCTGAGACCCAGGTGTTGGTTTAGAGACCCACCTTGTGGGCATGGTGGTGGCGGCGGCTTTCAGGGTCATGCAGCTGCCGTAGGAGCTGTTGGGCTTTTCATGCTGCCTCAATTCCTCCAAGGGCAAAGCAGAGGAGGCAGGACACCAGGTGGAATGATCCTGTGGGCTGTATGTAGTGCACGTGCTGCTGCTGAACCATGTGGAGCCAGAGGACCTGTTAGTTGTGTGCATCTGCACGTTTGAGCCACTGAGGTCAACTGAAAATGTGCCAGGGTGACTGCTGAGAAAGTGCAGTTTGGATGTTATTATGCCTTTGGGATGTAGCCCATGCTTTGAGAACAGGAGTGTCAGGATGTAGCTGAGATTCAGCATCTGAAAACTCTTTGATTTAAGTATCTCTCGCTAACATTGCAGGTTGAGGGCAGGGGGAAGTCAACTTAAAGAAATAATCAGATATGTGCTTGTTCAGTGATACCAAACAAATCAAAGCTTAGCTCATTTATTGTCAGTGGTTCCTGTTTCCCCCACCTATCTGATTCACTGGCAAATTAAAACTGCTTCTGGAATTACTGGATGTTGTTTTCTCCTATGTGTGACCTGCAATTATCACAAGTGCATGTTTGCTCTGGTGAAAAAAAAGACAGGTTTTATGGTTTTTTAGAAGACTAGTATTAAATGGATGCAGGCTTTGAATTGGTGCTGGGTCCTAGAAATGCTGGCAGTGGTGGTTGAAGACAAGGGTATTTCTACTACAGGATGATGAATTCCAGTGATGCTTTCCGGGACTGAAATCACACCACGTTTTTCTTGCTGAGTGGTAATCCACCACCAGGGGAGGCAGGCTGGGGATCTTAGGTCAGCCTGGGCACTATCCTGGAGGTGCTGTTGGAGCAACAGCCTTCCAGAGCTGCTTCCCTGGCTTGCTTTGGACCTGGTCCCTTCCTCCCTGTTACCTGTTCCAGCATGTGCCTGTGGGAAGATTTGGTGTCTTTGCTCTGCTTAGCCACTGTCCAAACCCATGGAGCCACAGGGACACAGTGTTCAGGTGCCCTTGGCAAGCCTCCTGTGCCCATGACACTACAGAGCAAGCTTCGTGTCCCTCAGCTGTGTCCAGGTTGTCTCTAGAACTGCTGGTAGCACTGCGACCAGTTGCAGTGTGGGTACCATTGTCCCTGGTTTAGAGGGCTGTGAGACACCAGATCTGCCCAAGCCTTGTGCCTGTGTGTGTACACAGGAACTGGGAGACTGGTGGTGCTTATTGCTTTCAAGGAGGTTAGGGCAGATGCCACCAGCTCTGGCACTGCCCTGCAGTAGGTGCAGAACCGCTTGGGTGCACACCTATAGCACAGAGGTGCATAAGTGCCCACAGGGTACCTGCAGGGAGGATTGCCCCTCTGGATCCTCTGTGAGGACAGCTGTCACCTGGTTCTCATTAGCGTCCTCCTCGTCCTTTCTGCCCAGGGCCCCCGGACGTGGATCAGCCCTGTGAGCCCAGCCTGCAGGCCTGGAGTCCGGAGCTCCACCTGTACCACATGAACATGACAGTGCCGTGCCCCCAGCCAGATGGCTGCATCCTGGAGCTGCGCTTCCTGCACCCTGTCTACCCTGATTCCCTCACCCTCTGGACCACATACCTCTCCACGGGCTCTCCCAAGGCGCTGTCTGACATCGAAGTCTTGACAGACCAGGGCGAGTCCATCCATTTGGGCCCCCTGGACACCTTCTGTGATGTCCCCTTTACTGTGAAGCTCAACATCCCTAAAAAGGTGTCTGGAGTCAAAATCTACACCTTTGATGAGAGGATGGAGATAGACACAGCCCTGCTGACATCCATGCCCCACAGCTCTCTCTGCTCCTCCTGCAAGGTGATCCAATACCGAGTCCTCCGCGACCCCCCGTTTGCAAACGGATCCCCTGCTGCCCTGGCACAGGCGCACCGCCAGTTCGTCGACACGTGAGTGATGAGGCTGCTTCGTTGCAGGCTGAGTGGGTGGCTTGGGCAGTTTTGATGACTTCCTCAGGTCATGCCTTTAAATCCCTGGATGGTTTTTCTTGTGGGTTGTTTTTTGTTTGTTTGTTGTTTTTTTTTCCCTGGGAATTACCGTGTTCAATGCCATGAACAACTTCCCCATTCAGCATCAAGGAAGCTTGTTTCAGGCCCATCGTGCTAGCACAACCCTTGCCCAGGAGCCCAGGCTAGCTGGAAGGAGTTCATTAAACCCGGAAACATTTTTCCCATCAACACAAGTAGTAAAATGATCGTTCGAGTTAATGCAGCTTCTCCCCAGCTCAGACCCTAGGGAAATGAGTGGCAGGCCACTCTGCATGACCTGGCAGAGACCCTTTTCCCACAGTCTCTGCCTCTGGCTGTTTAGAATATGAAGACATATGTCAAATTGTGATATTGCCTGAGCACAAATGTGTGATTTCTATGGCTGTGGTGAGCAAATCTGTTGCAGATGTACGGGTTGTTCCCTCCTGCTCTTTGTTCAAGTCCTCTCTGTTCCTGCAGGGAAGTCACGCCTGGGCAGGTGTACCGCTACCAGGTGCAGGCAGTCTCTGGGACAACCTCAGGAGAAGCCTCCCCACCACTTGTCCATGTCCACGGAGCACCCTACTGTGGAGATGGGAAGGTGACCACGTAAGTCAAGAAACCCAAGCTCTCAACTGAGGTTCTTTAAGCTATCAGGTCATACTGTCCTAAAGGGAAGCACCGGGTTGGTCCTCCACCCGTGGGTACTTGTCTGAAGATGCTGCACTGAATCCCTCCAGATGACTCAACTATAGAGCTTGTATTGTAAAATGCCATGTGCATAGGAGATGGAGATGGTCTTTTTGAGAAGCAGGGTCTGGATGAGGGGTCCAACCTGAACATCCTCAGTGTTTGACTGCAGTGCTTAAATTCTGGCCCATCTTAGCAAACTCCCAAAGGTATCCACCTCTGGGACTGGCCAATATAATCTTTTGCATAGGGCACATGGTGGTGGCCTTGTGAGAGTAGGTTCTGCCGCAAGCCCAGTTCCACACAGCGCAGTGTCTTTAGAGAGCCGTCTGGTCACTGCTTAGAGACCCCAAATTATGCACCACCTCTACATTGAGAGATCCAATGGTTCACCTGCTCCATCTGGGGATAATTATGCCAAATTTCCATATTTTGGCTTTTTCAGACTTCAACTTCTGGGTTACTCAGAATCACTTTCCTTTGAAAACAGCTTGCTTAACAGTGTGAGGAAAATGGACAATGGAAGCAAGTGCAGGAGGGATTGTGGTACCATATAAGACCCATGAAGGCAAAGAGGCTTACAGCAGGGCTAGCTGCTAAAGTGGTGTAATCTAGTACGGTTTCAGCATGAATTCATACTAGATGAAGACTTGGTCCAGGGAGAGAAAATGACCACGTTGTGTTCTGTTTTCAAAGTCCATTGAAAAGTGAGAGGAACAGAAATGGCCAGATAGGAGCTGAGATTTTTGACAGGCTTTCCTGTTCCTGAGCTGTTGTGGTAAGACTACACAGGAAGCTTTGTCTATGAAAGTTTTTTCCTTTGTACCATCTGTGGAACAGTGAGCCAAAGGTGGAAATATGGGACATGGTGGATCTTTCATGTTAGGTGAGGGTGGAGGTGGGTGAGCATCACAAGATGTAAGTCTGAAGTTTTTTTGCTCCTTGTGTTTTGGGATGTGTAACTCTGTGCACAAAGGAATAGGTACAAATCGAGGCATTTCTGCCAGCTTTTCCCATCAGGTCTATTTTCTGCAGTATGGGGCCAGAGTCTTTTCAAGGAAACTGCGTGGGCTTTTTTCCTTATGAGATGCCATCCATGTCAGCGGGGGGCTGATTCTTGTGTCCTCTAACCTTCTTTCTCTCCCTTCTGCCCCCCCTTCTCCAGCTCCCAGTAAAACACCAGCCCCATCTCAGAGCCTCCTGCCCTCTCCAACACTTGCTTTCTCCAGTAGCAAGACTTCTTTGTGCTTGGTTCTCTGCTTCCTCCATTGTCTATAGCTTCATTCTCTCCCATAGTTCTTGCCTCAGGTCTTATAAGAAAGTCACAGTACAGTCATGTCTTCTCCCATATGCTGTATACTCAACCACTTTTTAACCCTGTCAAGATATGGTGTTTTCTCTCTTCTACCTTACTCCATATGACGTTCTTCCTCTTCTCACTGCTTCTGTGGAAATAGAACCAAGATATGGGGCCCTTGCTCATGACTGGGTGCAAGCACAGGAGTGTTGAGTCAAGGGTGTGGTATTAACACATCTGGCTGCTGTCCTCTTAGGAGCATGGAGGAGGAATGCGATGATGGGGACTTGCTGGATGGAGATGGCTGTTCCAGGAAGTGTAAGAAGGAAAAAGGCTTCAACTGTGTTGGTGAGTCCAAATGGATTGAGACATCCTTTTGAGGCAGGAGTCAAAACTGTTATTCACACTGCTCCTCAGAGCAGGGGGTGATGCACCTCATCACAATAGAATGTGGATCTATAGGTGGAATGATCCATGGAGCCTGTCAGGCCATTGTGGTAGGAAATCCCATGGCTAAATGGCCAGCATGCCTCCTGGGACAGGAGGAGATGTATGTGCTTGGAGCCTGGTTTGTAAATGAGTCATCCCTGGTCTCCTTGCAGGGGAACCAAGCCTGTGCTATGTGCATGAGGGGGACGGTGTGTGTGAGCCATTCGAGAAGACAAGCAGTGTCCTAGACTGTGGTCCCTACACGCCCGATGGATACGTGGATTTGTGGGCAGCGAAAGCCTATGCGTCCCATCAGGATGTGAAGTCCTGCCCTGCTTCCTTGGTCACTGGAGAGCCTGTTGTGAAGGTGAGTGAAGGCATGGCCAAAAACCCAGACTTTGCTAGAAAATCCTGTGCAGTAAAGCTGCGGAAGTCACTGCTGCAAGAGTGTACCAAGGCAAAACCAAAATATTCATAGCAGCTCTGGAAGTGTATATTGACTACTGTGTTCCCATGCAGGGAGACAATAGAGGACCTGGGTGTTTCTCACACCCCTCTTTCCATAGTCCCTAGGCCCAGGAACTGCAGTATGCAGGAGGGTGTTTCATCAAGGCAGGGAGCACATCCCCTGACCATGAGGTTTGCTAAACAGTGACCACCCCCACCCCACCAGCTAAATGCACAACTTTAAGCATGTAGAGAAGTACCACTGTGTTGGTTTTAAAAAAAAAAAATAATCCCTTAAGTCTAATACCTTATAAGGTCAGAACCTGAAAGGATAAAATCACACATACATCAGCGTCTGCGCTTCTCTCAAACTCTCTGATCTGAAGCCAAGAGAAAATCGATAGGAGAATTCCCATCTTTCATATGAGCTTTGCAGCAGGGCTTGGAGGTCTAGGACGGGATTTCGCCTGATCAGTGTTAACGTGGGGTGTGTATGTTCTTTCCTAGCAAGCTGAAGAAGGGGAAGAAATATGTAGAATGGTCCTATTTAGCCCTTTATACACGCGTTTCTATTGACCTCGTGTAAGGAACCATCATCTTGAGACCCACAGCATGATTAAATTGCCTACATATACATGTCTAGTGGCATGTTGTGGGCTCGGGTGTCTGCTCCTCTAGAAAGACTCAAAAATCTCCCAGACTTTGTCTGTCAGGCCTATGGGGATGTCTGGGTTACCACAGGGCATCAAATGGCACACAAGGCTGGTATGCAGGCAAATGAATTGCATCTTAAGATCTCATCAGCCCAGTCAAAATCCAGAGGTTGTGGTCTTCCCTACTATCTCACAGCCTGGCTCATTTTTTCTTACTCAGCCCCACAGCACATTTGCAGTACCTCAAAAGGGCAAAGGCCTGTACATGTGTGTGGGTAGTGAGATGTCACTCCTGCTTAGGAACCCGAATTCTCTTCATGCCATGAACTGGCTTGGGATCCTTCTCAACATGTTGAGTCTTCCTTGAGGTTTTGCAGGTGCTGTTTCTTTCTTTCTCTCACTTTCCTCGCTTCTTTCTGGGTTGAAATAAATCTCTTCTTTCAGGTATGTAAATCCCTCCTCCACGATGTGCCAAAGGACCTTTCCCTGGCTGCTTGGTTCCCCTGCACTCCCAGCCAAGACAACACTCAGGATCCAGATGAGGAGAGGATGCCCTTGGGCAATGAGGGAGTTTGGCTCAAGGTAAGTGAGGATGTGGGGTCAGGCACAGAAGGATTTGCTTGTCTTTACCCCAGCACTTTGGTGACAAACACCCATCCTTTTCTGTCCTGTAGGAGTTACAGCAGTCTTAAAAACTGCTTGGGTAGGACTTCATATCCTACTGAACTGTCAACCCCAAATGCCTGTGGCTGGGTCTTACGTAGTTGCCCCATTCCCACTGTGAACAGCAAACCCATCCTGGGGCAGATTGCCAGGAGACGGGCTGTGCCCGAAACCAGGAGCCCACAGAAATGTGTTGAGGCTGAGAAACAACTTGCTCCTGACTATTCCCTGCAGTCAAGCTGTGCCGTTACACCCGCAAAGGGTGGGCACAAGCTGGGTTTTTGCTCCCCACAGCCGTGAAAAGCAACACTGGGCAGCTGGATATATGCTGCCATCCTGAGAGGTTCTGAGCACTCCAAGTTGCTGCTGAGCACCATAAGCCCACAGCAATCAGCTGTAGCATGAAGGTTCTCCCGCCCTCTGGTGACTCCAGACTAAAGGAGGCATTTCTGTGCCCAAGCTGCCGGTCCTGCAGCTCGACAGGGCTTGGGGACTGCCTCCATGGCTAGGGACTGCCCTTGGGAGGGAACCTGAAGGGTCAAATCTCTGTCCCACCAGGCAGAGGAGCAGGACAGAGAAGAGCTGAGTGTTAGGCCAAAGCAATTTTTACAGCGTTGATTTTCTAACCACAGCCATGGTTTAGAGGTTTTGTGGCTGTTGCCTGGTGTTACTGGAAAGCTGGGCTCTGGCAGGCTGCTTCCTCTGCAGTTTGAGGGGCACCTTGCCCTGCTTTGCTCGAGGTTGTCTAGAGGGGACCTTCTCCCAAGACGCTCAGGCAACTTGGTGAATCATCAAACCTGAGCCAACAAACATTGCTATTGCCTCTGAGGTCCTCTGTCTCTCCAAAGAATTTCCTTTAACAGCTTTTTCCACCTTTTCTTCCTTGTCTGTGTGCTCACAACCTACTTTCTGACTTCAGTCTCTGGCCATGACAAATGTGCCTCCTTTCTTCCTTTGCTAGTGAGAAAGCAGCAATCTCCCCCTCTGCCCTACCTAGATGAAAGCTTGCTTTCCACTTCTCGCCAGGGGTTAAAGCGTGTTCCAGTTTTATTGGAGCTTGTGGTCAGTTCTCTTCCTCTATGGATGTTTATATTAAAGACTTTAATTTCTGGTTCTCTGTGCTCTCTTTAGGAGTGCTATTATTTTCCACCCATAAAATTATTTATGGACTAGTAATAAATATGCCTATTTTCTTTTTTCTTTTTTTTTGGTCTTTTTTAATAGAGTTTGCCTGATTGGTAACATATTGGGTTAGGAAAGACAGCTTCTTGTTGACAATTTGCCTAGCACACTCACCTGCCCAGACAGGAACGGGTGGGTTCACGAACATGAACAGGTTCATGCATGCATACCCACGTGTGCATGGTGTTTCGTGGCCACCAAATCCCATGGCCATTTTAAAGCTGTGACACCTGTGTCACCCAGGTTAGAGCCACACCACAAAACTCACAGGGTGGTAGGAATTGCTTCCTACTGTGTTTCTCAAGAGGTGGCACCAATGAGCAAGGGAAAGGTTGGGTCATGCTGTAAGAGGACTGGGGCTGCAGGCAAGAGTGGGCCACCTAACAAAGCATCTACCATGCACCTTGGGTCTGTCTACAGATGGGAATAGTTATGATTTGCAGATCTCTGGCCATGCTTTACTCTTTATTCTTAGTTTCTAACACATCCACTGAGAAGAGAAATCAAAATAACTTGTAAGCAAGTCAGGATGTGTAATATGCAGGAAATTAAACAGAAAGGGTGAGAGGGAGAAAAATTAAGAAGATAGCCTGCTCTGGCCAGACCCATAATACATATTGAAAAAAAATAAAAAAAGAGTTGGGATGTTAGTCAAGTCAGCTGCTGTTGGTCTAACTTGGGGCCAGTGTCCTTCACCTCCAAGTAGAGGCACTGTAGTAAGGGAAAGACTAAACGCTCCACCTTAAGCTGTGTAGTCCAGGGAAAGCCTCACCTGACTTCTCCAACCATCTCTCCTCCTCTGAGGAACCATGCTTGGAGGGAGTGCACAGCAGGTGGCTTGGTTAAAATCCACTGGCTCTTTGGGGCTTCCTGGCTGCAGCTCTGTCCTAGGGGGCTCCTTGGAGCAGGCTCTGAGCACTGCTAGCTCTTCTTTTGCTTTCCTCCCTTCTTGCTTTCTTTCTTACCAGCTTCTGAGCTCAGGTGGGGAGACAGCAGGGATATACCAAACAAACAAAAAAACAAAAAAGAAAAGGAGGGCAGCTCCAGCCTCCTGGTCAACTCCTTGTAGCAGGGCCAGCCCTGTGCGAGAGCAAGCCCTGACCAAGGGACCATGTAGGCAGTGTTGGGGACTCGCTCATGGGGTGTTTGCTGCTGAGCACCTCCCTGTAGGGTGGGAGCCCTGGGATGAAGCCCAAAGTTTTCTCCTGCTCCCATGCTTGAGCAATGCCTGGCGTGGCACAAACCACCCTGAGGCTGGGCTGCCATCGCGAATCGGTTGGTTGTCCCCTCCGCTCCCTCAGTCTGCTCCTTGGGCTGTGCCCGGCCAGCCAGGACTTGTCCTTCTCTGAAATACACCTTCGCCTTGCATTTCTGGGCTCCCTCCATGCCGGCATTCAACAAAAACACTCCATAGGGTGGGTCTTGATCAAAACACATCTCGGCGCTGGGTGGGGGTCACCAGGGTGGGGGAGAGAAACATTTCTATCCTCTTACTTCCAAAGAACATCTGCCCTGCCATGATTGACGCTGTGAGTTTCCCGGCTCCCTCCTCTAGCCTTCGGGGCTGTAGACAAGTGGGGAGCTGTCGGCTCTCCTAGGAGGCAGGACTTCTTCCCACAAATCTTTCTGTGTGTTGGCTGATGGACAGTTTACAGTCACTCCGGGTACAGGGGCTGTTCTTTGGGTTTGATTTTTATTTTTTTTTTAATGGAAATATTTTGGTGGCAGGGCTGGTATCTGTGCTTTCTGGGTGCCTCACTTGCCTGACCAGCACCGTGTGGGGTGGGAGTCAGAGCATGGGGAAGGGAGGGTAGAAAAGGGGTTATCCAGGTCTCGGTCAGGCATTTTAAGAGCAGCAAATGTGGAAGCTGGGAAAATGCCATAAATATATGGCAAGACAGGACTGATATATGTGGGGAAGACTTGTAAAAGGGAGAAGGGGAATTAGTAGGGAAAGGACCCTGCACCCTTTCTTCCCTCCTCTCTCTCTTCCCCCCCATTTGCTGCTCTGCACAATTGCAGTCTCTGACCCCCTAACCCTGCTCCTGCTTTCTCCCCATGCTCCCTCTTACACATATGGGATCAGAAAGGCTCTATTTGGTATGCACGCTCTCAGCATCTCTCTTCCCCTCCTGCCCAGGTGTGCTTTGAGAGACCTGTGGCACCCACTTCCCTCCTGATCTTCCTGGCCTCTGACGGCACCATCCCAAGCATCCAGCGCAAGCCAAGGGTAACCGTCCAGCTGAGCAACGTAGATGGGCTGAACCACTCTTTGGGTGAGCATCCTATGGGCTCACACACCAGGAGCCTCCACCATTGCTGTGATCTCTCGCTGAGTTGGGTGCTGGTGTCCCCTGTTCCCCCTTGCAGCATCTGCTGCTTCTCAAGCTGGTTTCTTGGGATGTGTGGGGGAGCAGAAGAGGTAAATCAAAAACAGAGTAAATATCCCTGGAGGTGAGCTAGCGGCTTCTTTCTTTGCCTCATCTTGCAGGGATGTACGAGCTGTCATGCCAGCACAACCCACTTGTCATCAACATGACCTATGGCCAGGAGGACCCATCCCACTGGACTGCTTCGGTGCTGCTCAACTTCTCCTCCCCGCTTGTGGGCATTGCAGCTGTGGCCTTGCGGACATCAGCTCAGCCTGGCTCTGACCCCACCACCTGCCTCCTAAAACATGAGGAGGGATACCAGCGCTACAGGTATGGTCTCCTCAGGGCACTTCCTGAGGGGCACTCAGAGTATCTCTCTCCTCCGGGGATTTGTGCTTCAGTTCTGGAGCTTTTATCTACTTAATGAGTGTTTTGTGACTTTTCTCAGGTGGCTTTTGAGGTGCTGTTGGAAAATCCAGTGTAATGAGACTTGATTTGTTTACCTTGCTGGGGGTGGGGGGGAAGCAGGAAAATAGATTTGTGTGTGGCCTGTGCATCTGCACAAAACTGCATTAAAGAACAGTTCCCTGGTGGTAAAAAACCAAGCTCCCTCTGCTAAGGAGTTATTGCTGAGGGTTGCTACTGAAGCTGAAATGCAGGCTTCTTCAGCATGTGCTTTGCAAGTTCTGTCTGCATCCATTCCAGTCTTCCCCACACTGAGGGAGGTGGGGATGAAGATCTTCTCCTCTCTGTGCTGGCTCCCCATCCATCCCAAGCTCCTCACCAAGTCTCACACCGCCCCTTTCGTAATGCGGTGATAACAATAATAGTAGCAATGGTGCTTTAATTTGTTGATGTCCAGAGCTCGCAGGTGTCTGCCTGTCTTTGTAAAGCAGCAAACAAGAGGCGGCGTTTGCAGAACAGGCGCTGCTCTTCCAGGCTGGTTGTGCTGGCAAAGGGATGGAGAAAGACCGTCATCCAAGACAGACTAAACAAACAAGGCAGAACGAGTGTGCCGAGCAGAGGCACTGGTCCATGAATGAAAGGGTGGTGCTCAGCTCTGTCCTAGAGGGGTAGTGGGGCTGGCGGCGGCTGGGGCTGACAGCAGCCAAACTTGCCAAGTCTGGTTTTGCTTTCGGATCCCAGGCTCCCTGAAGTTACAAGCGTGCCGATCCAGGGCTCTGGTTCAGCCTGTTACTCAAACCGCACCACTGGGAATACTGATTTTGGGTCCAAGCTTTGCTAGACCTGTGGAGGCGTTAAGAGTGAAGGGCTTTGGCTAGGGTCATCACATTGCTGCTACTGTCATTTTTCTTCTCTTGATGGCCCTGGATGGATGAACATCCCCGATAATGAATGAGTGTGCATGTGTTTGTCTAAGAGCTTGTGGGATCATGGTACAATTGATTTATGTAGGGTTCTGGAAGCCATGAATATCCTGCAGTTGCTTTTTACTTTCTTTTTTTTTTTTTTAAGTGCATGTGTGATTTATACAGAAACATAAATCTTAGTGAGTCAGCATATAAATATTATTCTCAGCCTTACATTAAAGGATCAGTGTCCACCTGAAATGCAGTCTGTTTCCTCCTGGTAGCCCTTACAGCTATGTACACACATGCTTCTAAGACCCCAGCCAACTGATGTGGTTTTTCAATTACATTTTCTCATCCTTTAAAATAATGTTGTGCTCTCATTGCTAGAGAGCTTCCCCCTCCCCCTCGGAAGTAACTGCAAGGAGGAATAGACTGATCGGACGCAGCTGAGCGTTGCCTATGGATGGGGAGAAGCTCATATAGAGACAGAGAGAGAGGAAAGTAGATGTTTTTCTCTTTAAAGTCTCATTGTAGCTGTAGCACAAGCCAGGTCGCATCGCCAAAGCGCACAGAGCTGCGTGCTGTCCCCTTTGTGTGGGCACGGCAGGACCCAGCAGGATCCTCTCATCTTCTCTTCCTCTGCTCACTGTTGTCCTGCGGGCTCTCCTTGGCCTTGGCTTAGCTGTGCTATGTGGAACTGCAGGTTACACACGTGCCCTTAGCAAACACTCGAGTAAATCAGATCCCCAGAGTTTTCAGAGTAGGAAACACTATTTATAGTATTGCTTTTCTGGACAAAAGGCTTGAATATTTAGAGCGGGGTTAGGCTTACAGTGTCCAGCAGTCTTACTAATAGCAAAGGATCTGCCTCTGTTAAATCAGGAAACATCCAAGTATCCCCCCCTTATTATATTTTAAAAATCTATTTCATCTCCAAAACAACAGTATCTTTATTTTAAAGGGCTAATCATCCATTTCATATAAGGCAGGTGGAGTCTTGGGATAAAATCCCCTGTAAAAATCCAGAAATATAAAATCCTATGTAAAAGATCACAGAAGATCTGAGTTATTCCTGTAAAGAATTGAATTGACCGTTTGCACGCACCCAGCCTCATATACACAGTACGTGCATGCGAGTGCTTTCCTAAAATAACCCAAGAAAGGGACAGTAACAAAAGCAACAAAGAAACGAAGTTTCCTGACTTCAGTCTAGAAATGCTCATTGCCAAAATAATAAATATATGATGGCTTGGTATTTCTGTATCATCTCTCATCTTGAAGGATCTCAAAGTGCTTTGCAGGCTGGGGAAAACAAAGAGATCATGTTTTTGCTGATGAAATGCAGCCAGCTCCAGGTCAGGATGCAGCAGGCGTTTAATGCTAGAAAAGTACATCCTTGTTTTGAAAAAGGAGTTGGCTTCTGTTTTTGGACCCGCTTGAGGCACTGAAGGTTGGAAGAGCCTTAAAGACCAAAGCAGCGTGGTGTCCTTCCCTTGCACCTTGCTACCAGCACCAGGAACCCCTCTCTACTCTCTCTCTACAGTGGCTCAGGACTCTTCTTTGCTTTCTGTACCCAGTCACAACCTTATGAGGTCAGACAGAAATCTGAGTTTTAGAGAGTTTCCACCCAGGAAACTCAAACTCTCCAGCTTTCATCCTTTTCTTTGTATTTTAAAACTGAGCCACAGTCCCTCCTGTTTTCCTTGGTACAGGCTATACACTGAACCAGGGGAACATTGTTCATTTCCTCCATTATGTTTATTTTTAGCTTAGTTTTATTTTTAGTGTGTTTTAGTTTGTGTTAATATATGCTGGGAAACGACTTGGCGAGTTAACAGGAAAGGTGCTACAAAATGTAATCTGCATTGTGTTTTTATTTCCTGTGTGAGTGCCCTCCTTTGCTGCCCCAAAAGTGGGTTTAACGCATCAACGGGAGTCTGGTTTGGATTTCTTTTATACAGAAAGTAGGTGTCAGGGAGAGAAAATCAGATGGAGGAGAGGGTTGTTTGCATATTTCCAATTGCTGAACCAAGCAGGTTTTATTAGGTTTTTTTCCTTTCTTCCAGGCACCAAATTTATGCAGGGTCAATTTATGAACTGTGTCTGTGCTGGTGTGAAAATTTGTGGGGACCCTGGGTAGAGATGCTGGTGTTTCCTTTCCTTCCCTTCCCTCTAGGCTAGGGTGCCCCACGGTCAGGGACCATGGACAAAGTGGATGGACACTTAATGTTGGGATTCCAAGGTCACCCCCGATGGGCTGAGACATGCTCAGGTCAAGATGTACCTCCATTCCCACTCTGTCCTCCCAGCTAGTGTCTGCTCGGGCTCTTCTAATGTGCACAGCTGGCATTGAGTTGTCTGCCATGAGGACAGCACATATTGCCTGGACTTCTGTTCCCTGCTTCTCCCAGGCAAATGCAGCCTCCTGGGTGCAGCACGAGGCCCATCAGAGCAGGTTGTGTCTATACTGCGCCATGCACATCCTCTGTTCTTGGTCTGGAGGAAAAAACTGCTCAAGAACCAAGCCCAGGATCCTGATCACCACCTTTCCTGGAGCAGGGGCTCGCTTCAGCCTTTGGCTCTGCCCTAACAGCAAAACACGTTGACCTGTTGCCTTTCCCTGATGGGCCTCTGACTGGCTGATGGGCAGTGGTGGTGAAGGGTCTAGTGTGGGACTTGATCATTCACAACAACTGGTGGCTTCACTGTTCAGCTGCAAGGTGGAAAGGGAAACCCTTGAAGGTGCAAGGACCATTTTCATGGGCTGCCCCATTCCATTTGCAGCCTAGTCAGCTTCTTCAGTTTAATACTTTATATAGGCCTTTCTTAGGATGCTCAAGGCGTCTTCTGCCTTTCCCTGAGACTAGCCAGTCTCACCTAGAAAACAGTATCTCCCAACAGCCATTTGATTTTGATTCAAACACAGCAGGTGAACAGCTTCAAAACAGGGTGCTTGGTGTTACCTCATGGAAAGGGCCACTCAGTCCTGCTCTAAGTATCACCAACCCCTGATACATCGAGGGAAGGTGAATTACAACACAGAGCAGTTGTGTGGTGCAAGGCGTGTTTCGTTCCTGGCCCCGGCACAGCTGCCAGTGAAACCCTGAAGCCTGATCTCTATTCCTTTATTCTCTTACCGGTATGGACATTGTGTGTCCTTCCTCTGTCCAATAAAGAAGGGAACAAGTGCTGGGAGACCTTGAGGTTTGCCTGCGGAGCCCTCAGTGTACCGCTACAGCTAGCCTGTCCCCATTCTGCCCTCCCTAATGTCACATACAGGTAGTAGCATTTTTCACAGAAACTGGATTAAATGTGTCCTTCAGTAGGCTCTCTTATCTCTTGTTACAGGCTGCAGGAGGTGATGAGTCCACCATCTCCCCTGCTGAGCTATTCTTATATCCCGTAACCCTCTCTGCTGAGAAGTTGCTTCTGATTTCAAGATGAAAGTTGTTGCTTTCGCTCCATCCTTGTCAGAAAGGTCTAAATGCCTCCTGCCAGCAGACTTCTTTTCTGTGTGTGTGTGTGTCTGTACAGAGTGATCAGATCCTCTTGCTGTCTCCTCTCTGTCATGATAAATATTTTTTCCTTCTTAAATCTCATGGCATAAGTCTTGCAGTCTAGCTGTGGCTTCTGCTTGCATCTCCCTTTTGAAATCCCTCCACTATTTCTATGTCCTTCTTGGTGATGGATGTGGATCAGAAGTTAATTCCTCTGGACGAGAGAGGAAGTGGCAGAATTAAGGTGCAGCATGTTGCTGTGGGGATCGGATGTGGTATAAAGGTGGTCTTTGGGATAGCTGAATATGCATCCTTGAGGAATACTGGCAGATAAATCCTACCTGTGTGCTTCTCATGATGGTCAGGTGGGCCATCTGCCTTCAGGAAGGAGTCAGGCCAACTCCTCTTAGGAGTGATGAAGGTACAGTCCGTCCTGCCTCAGGTTGGGAAGCTGACTAGACCATTGTTGACATTCCCTTCAGCCTCACTTTCTGTGCTTCTGTTTTGGTGTAGTAAGCAACAAAAAAACATGGAAGGGAACTGTCTAGAAATATATCAAGATTGATCTGCTCTTCCTTCTTTTCCTGCTTTTGCCACTGTGGCTACAGTGGGGCTGACAGGTCATTTGATATCTTACTGTGCCTACCATCTGTGAGGTAAATGACAGTGGATGACTCACAGGGATGTTATTTTTTTTGCCAAGTTTCTTAGGGAGTCATGTAGAGAAGCAAATATCTTTTCTTGAGGTGGCAACCTCAATGAAGATCCTAATCAAAAAGCATCACCACCGTTGGGTCTGTACATGTAGCCTGCTCCCACAAGGATGGTTGCCATCAGATTTACTGGAAAAGTGAGACCTTTCCCCTTCACAGGAAACATGCCTGAAGGGAGAAATTCCCAAGTATTTCCAAAACACCTTTTCTCATTTCCTAGCTATTTTCTTTTGCTAGACCACATTGGGGTAAACATCTTTTATCTCACTGATGTTCAGTGCTACAATCCAGACTCCACCAGAGTACATGCAGTGACTACTTTTAACTTCAGGAGGTTTGGCTGAAACCTTTACATTTCCATCAACATCCCCTATAACCCCCTCTCCTCAAAAAATTTGCACCATGAGATGAACTTCTTATAATAATTTTCCTCTGTTAGAGTTGGAGCTTGATGATAAGGGCTTTTTTAGCAGCAATCTTTGGGTTGAAACCTTGGGTAGATACTACAGCAATTTATGGATGATTTATTATACTTTAGGCAGCTGTGCTGTATTTGGCTTGGCTTAGCTTGACTTGGGTAAATCCATCAGTATTTTCTGGGTTCCGTGAAATAATTGTTGTAAAATGGGAAATTTCAGCCTTTCAGGGTTTGGGTTTTGTCACAACAAAATGATGTCTCCGTACCAGCATTGCTACCACTGGCTCAATATGCTCCATTGCTGGCAGTTTAAATTATAGAAAGATGAAGGAACCCAAAGGAAAAGCTTTTCTCTGGTTTATAGAATTGGTCCCATTTCAGAACAAAGCTCTTATCATTCCAGAGCAGTTAGGGCCATTGCTAGGCAGAATTTCACAAATTTCCAGATCTGAAACTTTCTTTGATGTATGAGTTATGGGCGTTGGTGAGCCCAGAAAATCACGCAGGCTCATGCTGATGTGGGATAAGTTGGGAGAAAAACCTTGGTATTTTGTGAAAATGTTGACAAATCATTAGTTTGAGCTTCAAAAGATGCTGGGATAAAAATGGAAATTTTTTTTGATGTTTCGTGCAGAAAAAAAAAAATATTGGCTTGTCCCACATCTTATACAGCCTGAATCAGAAATGGCCAAATGTCAGGAGTTTGCAGCTGCGATACAGGAATTTCATTTATCATCAAAAGGAGAAAGAGCTCCTTCATGCTGAGATCAGAACTGGGCTAACTACACCATTTCCTTGTCCAGCCTTCGTTAGGGTGTTCCAGCAGCTGGGAGCAATGATTTATCCCATTGTGTTACCCGAACCCTGGTAAGGCATGTGGATCATGATGGGGCCAGGCCACATGGCTTTTTTTTTTTCTTTCCTTTTTTTTTTTGTCTTGCACTTGTATGGCATCAGGCTCAAGGGAGTCCTGGTCCACAGTATTGCAGTGGTAGTCGTGATGATGCTGATAATGATAAAGGAAGCAATAAAGGAAAAATTTGTAGGTAGAGATGATATATATTTTTTTCATCTTACTGAGATATTTGAGAAAATCAGATGGCTTTCAGTGACACGAGCCCCTCTTCGGGTCCGGAATAGCCGCACCAGATTTCAAAGCTACATGTAGGATGAGAACAGCTTCTCAGAACTTGAGTTGTAGGTCTCAGATTATTTCCAAAATAAAACCTAGTGGGTATTTGTGGGGTAGGGGTGTGTTGTTAGTCACAGAGAAAATGGTGATGTTAGTCATCTTTTGGGGCAAAGAGAAAGTTAATTACTTCTAAAATATATCTGTATGCACATATAGAATGTGTGCATGAGTGTATGTGTGTGTGGTGTATATAAAAAGAAAGATTTTGATATTATGACCTGTAATTATCAGTCCCTTATGTATAACTCATATAGATAACATTTTGTATGTATAATAATACAGTAAGAAACTTGCTGATCTCTTGATCTACTTTATACCAGCATTGCCAGTTGCATTTCTGAACTGATGGAAAACCAAAATATGTCCAGAAGTGCTGCAAAGGAGCAGTGCTTTGTTACTTGTTATTAAATAACAGCGTTGTCCCGGCTGCTGAGGCTGCCCCAGACAATGTGCCATAGCTCCACCAGCACCAGCAGAGCTGCTCCAGCCAAGCGCTTGGCTTGGCTGGATGTGTCTGGAGGTGCCACCACCTTTTCCAAACCAGTGCTGTGGCAAGTTCACGCTCTGTAACTCAGTGCAACTTCATGAGCAGATGAAGATAGGTGTCTTGGGGTCCTGCTGTGGCCACCCAGCTGCCCTGTAGCCTACAGCCACTTGGTGAACCCACTCATCTCCCAGCCCTGCTTCCCAACATGCGGGCTGTGACTTGGCTGGATAACCCCCACGTGCCCAGAGGCGCACAGGGGTAAGGGCTTTCTTGCCATGGTGTGTTGATGTAGTACCAAGCACAATGGTGGGAGGGATGCTGTGCACCAGCTGCAGCTCCCTGCATGTCCATGACTGATGAGGAAGGGGATGGGAGGCAAGAGTAAGGCTGGAGGTAGGAGAAGCTCATCCCCTTTCACACATGCATATGCAGAGACACGCATGCAAGGAGGTTTAGGACAGTGGCTCCGTCATGGGGAGGTGGAGTTGGGGATGGGAGTGTGTGTGTGTGCGTGCGCCAGGGGCACAGGCAGGGAGCAAAGCAACCGCCTGGAGAAGGTGACTGTGGGAGGGGAGGGGAGAGGGCTACAATTGGTACCAGATGCCCTCAGAAGCTAATGATCTGACAAACACTGTGCTCATAAAACAAATTCTTTAAAAAGGAAGCAAATGGAAATATAAGCTAGTGAAAGAATTTGCAGCAGCTGCCCTGAAACCATTTCTCACTTCATAAACAGGTCTGCATTGAAAAAACAGCCCCTTTCTTCTTGTTCTCCTTTGTGGTCCCCTCCCGTGCCCACCGGCTCTTTCAGGGCTGTGGCCTGCAGGTTTCCACCGTGTCTTTGGCTTGGTGGAGTTGTCCAGAGTCAACAGCACATTGCGTTCCCTTAATGTCCGTGTCAGCACTGATTTTTTTTTTTTTTTGGTGTCGTTTGTGGGATTTCTAGCTGTGCATCCTTGGCTGGAGAGTTTGAGCGAACGCAAGAGTCAAAGGCTGCCTCTGCCTCCCCTGGGTGAAATGCAGTGCTCAAAAACTGTCGGCAGCCCTGTGCAAAGCAGGGAGCAGAGGGGAGGCATTCGGGTACACCTCCCTCCCTTCACTCCCAGTTATCACCTGAAGCTGCAGCACGTCTGCCCCTTCTTCAGGAGGACTGCTGTAATTTTTTTGCACTGGTACCACTTGGTAAAAGATAGAGCCTCACCGCCAGATAGCCAGAGCATTTTCTTGTGGGACCTGTTTTGTTAACCCTGTGTCTTGGCCCAGTTCCATCCCAGGTAATTAATGTACTGGCTGCATTTCACTGATGGAGACCATAGCCCCCTGGCTGGCCCTCCTCTTTACTGTGGGGCTATTTGTGATGCTTAATTAATCAGTAATTGGTGGGAAGCTGCCACAGTGAGGAGGGGGCTGTTTATTTCCCAGGGGCAGGTGACACACTGCAAGCTTTACTTGGACCTCTTCTAACTTGAGGGTGGTGCACAGGGGAGGGTAATTCCTCCCTTTAGCTGCATCTCACCTTGGTGGCCACAGCTGAGTCTCTGGAGCTGGACAGGTGTGTGTTGAGATGATATTGACCCCAAAGAGCCTGACATCAACATGCACAGGCTTGAAATACTGTGTGAGCCTGTGGGAAGAGCAGAGCTGCTGAAGACCATCAAAGCAGAGCGGGAAGGTGACCAGACTAGGGTGGAGGAGACAGCTGCAGCACATTAAGCTTCTCCCACCACAGGCTCTGTGGAGACAAAGCTCAGGCAACTCTGCTGCTAGGTCTGGGGGAGACTGCATGTAGTTTTAAGAACATCTCATGGATGGTTCCCTGGTATCTGCAAAGGTTCCTTCTCCAGCTAAACCTTTTCTTGCCGTTGGAGAAGCCTCTGTGGATTCTCTGATGCCTAATACAGAGCTTGACATACCTGTCACCCTTCTATCAGCACAGGCTTTAAAAAGGCCTCTGCATCTTTTTTTTCCTGACCATGTCTTGCTGCAAATCTTGTCTTATTGTGGATTCAAAAGTTACCAGGAAGGAGAAACACCCACTGTTACTGTCTGGGCTTTGTTGCCTTTGGAAAGTGCAGGTCTCTTGCCGTCCACTGTCTGTCCCCACACACTTGTGTCTGAGGCACATGTGTGAGCGAAGTATGTGCGGGAGGACACAAGTGAGTGGCTGCAATCATGTGTGAATCTAATGGTGTACTCCCTACAGCACCACAGAGCGCTATTTCAGGAGGTCTTTTGCCACAAGTTCTCTGGTGTCCAGTATGATTTGAGCATGTTGGAGATGAGAAATTGTGATGTGGTAGAGACCACCTTGCTGCCAGAGAAGCTGCAGCACTCAGGAAGGTGATACAATGACTGTTGTTTATTCCTTGTGCATTCAGGAATGCTGTTTGACAGGACCATCTGATACTAACTTTCCCACTTTGGCCCTGGGACTTGTCATGCTGGATGTGTCGCCTACCTGCCCTCTACCCATGATCTCCTTCCTCTTGCTCCCTTGGTCCACCTACACCAAGCACCACCAGCCCCTTTGGTGCCAGGCTTTGTGCAATGCAGCCTGTGCACCCTGGGACAGAGGACCTGGAGTAGCCCCATCAGAGACCATGGATTTAGGAAGAAGCATTGTTGGGCCATGCCTCCTTTCATGAGCTTGGAAGGACATGATGCTTTGTAGGAAAGTGTGGGCTGGGGTTGGACCAAGGTCCAGCCAAGGCAGAGCTGGGAAAAAGTACCTCCTAGAATCGTCAGGAGACTTCAAACCTGGAATAAGCTGGGACTGAGGGAAAGGTGTGCATCTCTGTAGGCATCTATGACCCGCTGAGCATCCCATGCAGGTGTTGCCCAGAGACAGCCCCTCCTTGCTGCATAAGCCTTGGGACCCACTTGCTGATTCCTTTCCTCTTCTCCATAGCTGTATCCATGGTGCTTGTGCAGGATCAGGAAGCTGCACGAAGCCTCTGCTTGCTCATGCTGCCACCCTCAACTGCACCTCTGATGGCCCAAGGCACATGGTGTGTACTGTCGCCTGCGAAAAGGGCTTCACCCTCCATTCCAGCAATGGGAAGAGCCTGGGCTCCACGCAGGTGAGTGGACCTCAGGGTGTGGGGTTGACCTCATGGCCCATTGGACTGAGCGCTAGTTAAGAAAGGTTTAATCACCCTGAGGTGGTTGGAGTGACCCCAGGACACCTTGTTCCTCCAGCCCCAACCTCCTCACTGCTCTTCCAACAAACCTCAGCCCAATGAAGGCTCTGGTGCTGGACCTCCATGCTGATGGCTGGTGGTCCTGCTCTGCAGACCTCTCTCATTCCCTCACTGCAGTCCTCCTGGCTGCCTGCAGACCACAGCTCTGCTGGTGGGTGAAAAGCCACTGCAGGGGATGTTCCAAGCCAGGGTGATGGCACTCCCACGGATGGGGAGGTAGACATTTCTGTTCTCCAGATGGGCATTGCTGGGAGGGTTAAACATCCCTGGGACACTTTATCTCTTAAAGCTGAAGTTAGTGGCTCAGGAAAAAATGAAATCATTGCAGAATGACTATATTTAGAGGCAGCCGACAGCACAGAGAGCTTTTCTTCCTTTGTGTTGCATTGCAATAACTCTGCCCATGCTAGCAGGGTAGCGCAGAGGTCACTGTGAAAGAGTTTGTCCTGCTTTCCAGAGGCTGGGAGATGCCTTGTAAAAGCCATAAGCCTGGACAGCTCTTAGATGTTGACTGAGGAGACTTGGAACTGATGTGTCCTTGGGAGCTGCGCTGCCTTGGGTCTGGGCAGTCACCTTGGCAGGGTCGTGGGCACAGTGTGTCCTATCCTTAGGCTGTTGCTGGAGGGGGAATAGGAGTCTTCAGGGCTAAGCTGGTCCCTGTGCCAGCCTGAGCAAGAGTGAACTAGCATGGGGTGGAGACAGATGGAGGTGAGTCAGGCCATATCAGCAGGATGGACCTCTTATCCCCTTGGAGAGTTGCAAGTGCTCATGATGCCTGGCAGGCAGGTTTCCCATGCTGCAGCCATTGGTGTTTGCCGGAGGAGAGGTGGGTGCTGGGAAGTGCAATGGGGCAGCTGGGGATGCACCGCTCAGCCCCTTGTCATCAGGGAGGTTAATAATTACACGGCTGCTTGGCTCTGTGGCCCAAGGCATGCCCAGGAAAATTGAAATGTTCTGATTCTCTTCTGAAATGAAACTGCACAAAATAAACCTGCCTCTTGTGACAGTTATCCTGCATTTGGCAGTGAGACGGGAAACTTCTGGGCAGAGCTTTGCCATGTGGCTGTCACAGCAGATGGCAGCTTGCAGGTGCCCTGCCCTGAGCCCCCAAGTGATGTTTCTGGTTTGGCTGTGCCACCCAACACATCTTGAGGCATTTTGGGAAAATACACACAGCTCTCGCCTGAGCATCTTCTCCACCTCGTTCAGCTACACCATGGTCCCACTGTGCACCCAAGGGTACCAGACTCAAATTTAGTGATGTCATTCAGAGCCACGATGTCCAGGTTCAATCAAATTGTCTTGGCTGGGAGAACAGGTAACACATTCGACGAGCAGTGTAGTTGTATTCAGCAAGTGGGGAGACATCAGGAACAGTTGAAAGGCACCTCTTTGGTCTGCAGCCCCTGCCTGAGGACTGCTGGGTTGGGGTTAGCAGTCTCGGAGTGGAAATCATAGAACAATTTGGGTTGGAAGGGACCTTTGAAAGTCCATACCCCCTGCTATGGCTAGGGACATCTTTCACTAAACCAGGTAGTTCATGGCACACCATTTTGATGAAGTCTGTGGCACATGTTGATCACGTTTAGTGGTGGGGTCACTGGGGTTTAGGTTGTCATGCAGTCCCCTAGCTATGTAAGAGAGGCTGTGTAATTGGGATTTGTAAATGAGTTTATATGAATCTCTGATTTCAGTGGGGTCTGTGGGCTGAGGCATGAGTGAAGGCATTTAGGGAAAAACAATGAACAGGACAGGTGCCTGTCAAAGGCTGAAGTAAGACTTGATCTTGCAGGGGAGAAAATTGCAGTGCACAGAACTGAGAATAACTTGTAGCTCAGGAAGTTGCAGTGTATCTTGAAGGGATTTTTTTTTTCCCTTAATGTGGTCTGACACCGCTCAGACAATGTGCATGCAGCTAGTGTTTTCTGCAGCCAGGCACTTATAGACCAAGCATTAGAAGGTCTCTTGTGCAGGTGTCTTGTGTGTTACCTCAAAGGCCATTCACTGCTTTCACACCCCAAACATCACCCCATGAACAGGTAGATGCTTCATGACTCAGTGTCCAGAGTGGGGAGAAAGGGCACATTGGGGGAAGAAAAATCGGGGAAAGCTCTGCTTGTCCTGAAACCTGGGTCACCCCTTTCTGCTGTGGTGGCAAACCAGTAGATTAAAGCTCACTCGCAGGGGTCTGATGGAGTCTTGCTTTCTCTGCAGCAGGAGGTGGTGCTGACATGCAGCTCGGGGCAGTGGGACAGATCTGTGACTTGTGACCCTGTCAACTGCGGTGTCCCTGACCAGTCCCACGTGTACTACGCTGAGTTCTCCTGCCCCAAAGGGACCACCTACCTGCAGAGATGCTCCTTCTCCTGCATCCACCCAGCCAAGCTTCAAGGTACAGTCTGGAGTACTTGAGGGATTTAAGTCTCCCTCTGTGATCTCACCTTTTCATGCCTGTCCCAAGCTGTTCAAACAGAGTATTGCAACTTTGAATTTCCCAGTTATCCTGGCTTCTCCCAGCCAGGTGGGCTCTTGAGAGACCTCCTAACACGGTGGGCCTCCCTCCCCCTTTTGCGAGGACACCATAGTGTGGGGATAATTCCCTCTGACTCCCATGCCTGGGCTGGCAGCCATTATCCACCCACCTCAGGATGTAGGGATGTCTTCTCCTGATAGCTGGTGAGGTCTGGCAACCTCCAGCATTATGGGGACGAGGGAGGCAGGAAGTTTGCAGACAGCCAGCGCGGACAGACAGAGAGGACTGCAGAGAGCCAAAAGTGGCTTGGTGGCTGTGGGGAAAGCCTGTGGTTCAGGAGTCCTGGGGCTGTATAAAGCCTGATGCCCACAGCTGCAGAGCAGTCTGGGAGATGTTCACCACCCAGACGCACAGCAGTCCCCCAGACACACCATGGCCTGGCTTTCATTCTGCCGACTCCATCAATAGCCGCAGGAATGTTTTTAAGCCAAGTCAGAGAAAGAGAGCTACTGTTCCTCTCTATACAAGGCTGAGCTGGATGAGATTTCGGGGCTAATTACCTTGACAGCTTCAAGCATTGGGACTTTATGTGAGTTTCCACCAGCGCCTTTGCTCTGAACAATCACATACAACAAATCATTTTAATGGGTGCCCTATTTTATGGAGACATTTATAGCTGAAACGTATGAAAATAATTTACTTTTTTTTTTTTTTTAAAGTTAAATCTGAGGAGCAAAAACTGCAGGGAATTAAGGTCGCATTTCATGATGGGGGGGATGCCAGCAGATCCCCAGCGTGAGATGATCAAAGGGTAGCATGCAAATGACAACTTGACAGCCCAAATTCTGCACAAACTGATGCCCATTCCCTTAGGTGGGTTACCTGAGGGCAGGGCTTTAATCTGATCTTTCACTCACAGCCAAGGCTGTTCCAGCTGAAGTCAACGGGAGGTTTGCCATGGGCTCCCTTGGTGGGAAGGCATCCCCTCGATGGAGCGCTCTGGGTGACTTCCAGCAGCTGACACGGTGGCTGGTGGTGCTCAGCCAAGGCTGCCGAGCCACGCGGGTAAACTCGCAGAGGTCCAGCTGACTCGGCTGAGCTGTCAATGCAGGGACGTGCCTGATGCTTGTTCTCCCCAAAGGCTCGCATCCTTACGGGCAGGCTCTCAAGGCTAATAAATGCTAAGAATAGGCAAGGAAAGGATGACATGGCTGTATGGCACTCAGAGGTGGGGGGCAACCCTCAGCAGTGCTGGCCCGCTGGGAACACAGGCGCTGTGTGGAGGCATGGTCTTGTCCCTGGTCCGAGAGCAGTTGTAGGCAGAATAGTGATCCCATAAAAAGAAAGCAATGCTTGAAGGGAGCATGGAGAAGTCTGGCCACACCAGGAACCTGCTGATGCAAACCCCTCAGTAGGAAGAGTCCCATTCACTCCAGTCCAGCTTTTTTTTTTTTTCTTGCTCAGCAGTTCTCAGTGAACCATCCATCATCCACACCATGTGGGTGATGCAGTCCTGGACACTTACCACAGGCACCCTGAGCTGTGCAGTTTCGGCCACCCATTAGCTGGGTCTACCCTCCTTTTCTCTAGAGGGACAACAGAGAGTTGGGCTGTAATACTCAACCCAAGTCTCTAGTAATGGGTAGTTTGAACTCCCAGTCACACCTGTTAAGTTTCCCATGTCTGTCCTGCTGGCACTTTCTGGCTTGCAGTGCACGTGTAGCACAGGGTATGACGGCTTGTAAGGGAAGGTAAGGACAAGCTGCAAAAAACACGTGGGGAGAATGGAGATGAGCTGAGCTAAATATGACAGATAGCTGTCATACACAAAAGCACCCAGCCCACTGAAGGCTCTCCTGAGGCATCACCAGAGAGGGAAAGTTTGAGGGAAAGTTAAGGGGAGATTTGCAGTACAAAGATCCTTTCTGCATTCCCTAGAAGTTGTCCCTTTCCCACTTCTGTCTGCATTCAAGGAATTTGTTTTCTGCCCCAGCCTGACCAGCTGTGTAACAGAGTCCATGGTCTTCATATTTGTTGTCTTCCTTGGCATCAATATCCACTCTAACAAGAGGAATTTTGCTGATTGCTCTGAGCTTCCCTCAGCAGGACTCCATCCCCAGGTCAGCTGTAACCCCAACAAACTTCTTCTCTTTTGGGGTCAGGAACAAACCAGTGGCTGACTTGCCTGGAGGATGGTCTTTGGTCACTCCCTGAAGCCTACTGCAAGCTGGAGTGCGATGCGCCTCCTGCGGTGGCCAATGCCAAGCTCCTGGTCCCGCGGTGCCTGCAGGGGAACCACGATGTGGGCTCGGTCTGTCGCTACAAGTGCAAGCCTGGATACCACGTGGCTGAGAATGCAGCGGGCAAGCCTAAGAAGTAAGTCTGTGGTGGATCTGTTATCACCATTTACTGCCTTTTGTCGGGGTTAACATTCTACCCCCTGCACGTCTTGGCTAAATTTAATCTCAAGCATTGGCATTTCAATTGGAGAAGATTTTTCCTGATGCTTCGGGGAAAAATTCCTGGTGATTCACTAGCCCTGTGCTCAGCCAATATTGTGATGCTGGGGGGTAAAGCAGCATTTTCGTCTGTGACGCCTCCAGCTAAAGTCCCCGTTGCGTATGGTCACTAAAGATTCCCTGGCACTGGCTGGGTCCTCCCCAGAGTCTTGATGCTAGCCCAAATCAGGTAATTATGTGCTAATTGTTTAATGCCCCCTTCCAGTTTTAATTGGATGCAGACTTCATCTCTACGTTGCTCTGGGGTAGCGTTGTTGTGCACTGGGAAACAGTTGCCAAATTTCTTGCCTCGTAATGCAGGAAGTGGTTTCTGTAAACAGCTTTTTGCAGTGTTAGGAGCATTTCTTGGGCCAAGGGGATCTAAGCAAATCATGATTATGGCATACGATCACATAGACTGCTTTGCAAACTGCGGAGCAGCTTGCGTGCCTGTGGCATTTCAGGCACTGGACGTGCAATCAGATCAATGCAGCTTGCAAAGTTAGGCCATCTCTGTCATGCTGCAGCAACTGCTGGTAAGAAGGATGCCCTCTGGGAGTTCCTGAGGCTCCTCTGATGTGTGTGTAACTTCCCTATCGGTCTGAACAGCCTGTGAGAGAAGTCAAGGAAAATCATGCAAAGTGGTTTACATGTTCATAGCAATGCATGTTGACCTAGCATTTTCATGTTTGCTATTATCATTACTACTAATTTGTCTAACATCTTTGATGGTGGAGTACGATCCTGTTACGGTAAGCAAAACAACATTAACAGAAGCAGAAACTTTATTGTTTTCTTATCATACCAGATTAACTGCTATGTGAGTGGCCTGATTCAATGCAAAAGCCTTTCCTCGGAAGTGTAAATGCCAGTGTACCGTCTCAGCTGGAGCTCCGTGTGTACACTCAGCATGAGTACAAACCCCTTGGCATGCATAGTGAGTAGCAGCTACTAGACCGTAAGCAGGCCAGTCGATTGCTGGAAATCCTTTTGGTGTTCAGCCCTGGCAGGCAGAGGATGGGAGCTGCCAGAGTGAGAGGTTGCTTTCTTTGTTCAGGCCAGTTTTGGAGAAAGTGAGTTGATGGAGAAGGTGGTGGAGAGCTCCAGAAGGGGCCAGCACTGGTGGGGTACAGGTTGCTGATGTTCTGGTGAGTGAGCAGGGTCTCAGCTGATGACTCAGACAGCAGTTTTTGGGGTCTTCTGAAGTCTTTACAGGTTCTTTCTGGCTTCAGCAAACTGAGTTTTTGATCTATTGTCTCCCTGTTGTCCATCAACCCATTAAGCACCACCCTTGCTAAAGGATTTAGTGTTGTCCAAGTGTTGGTGGACATAAGAAAGCAAGACACTTTATGTGTACTAGATACTGGACAGAAGTCAGGCATAATCCAGAACTGACACTGAAGACACCCCATGGCAGCTAACTAGCCCAACCTTGGAAATATAGTCAGGCTCCCTTCAAATTATTCTTTTAGCTCTAGCAATCGTGCCGTATTAGAGGGGAACGATAGAAGGACTATAAACCCCAGCTGGTCTCGCCAACATCTATCGGGCTCAGACTGTTCTCCAGGGAAGGTGTAGAGGCATCTTTGCGTGTCTGTGGGTTCCTAAGGGATCAGCCCACTCTGCTACTATGTGAAAGACATGCTCATCTTCTCACAACACTGTTATAAGAAGCTTGGTCATTTCCTTCAAGGGCTGCTTATAGGCATCTTCCTTCAAGGATGGCTCTGGATTCCCCCCTGGACAGGGACAGTTAAGCTGTAATGTGAGCGAGCAGGAACCCAACCCAGCCAGGGCTCAGCATCGTCTCCTGACTAGCTGGTTTTTTGATCAGCCTTCTGCAGTGCATTCCTCTCTCACGTACCTCTTAAAACACCATCGCTGCTACAGCTGGACTGGGGACCCAGCTCCTGGGGCTTTACTCCTCACGTGGTAGGGCTATGGTGCCTACCTTAGGCAAGCCTGAGCCATGGCTGGGATCCAGCTGTCTCTAAGATGAGATGCTCTTGGACACAGATGATCATATGATTCCCTCAATTCTGTTTCCTTAGTTGAATTTTACTGCAGGGGCAGTAGGGTTACTTAGAAGGCTCCTGCAATCTTAGTTGAAAACCATTTCCCATAGCATAAGTGGAAGAGAAAGGGGATAAAGAAATCTGTTGTCTTGGAGAAGACGCTTTTATCTATTAACCTGAGTGACGAAAGGCCCTTCAGAAATCACTGCTTGTCAACAAGGGATCCTAGAGGAAATGTTGATTGTGTAATCAAGATCCTGCCAGAGATTTGCTGCATTTCTGCTGGCAGGATCATCTGACTGACAATGCTGACATGAAGGATAAATCTTCTTTGACTCTTCTTAAAGGAAATCCATTTTCAGCCTGGAGAGCCCACACAACAGCCTGGTTTCCAGCTGCCAAGCTATTTCACATCTCACCCCAAAATAACAGTAACAAGGGGAACTTAACATGTGCATTTGTGCTTTATGATGGGAGGTCTATGGTTTTGGGCAACATCTGTCTAATGGCAGCACCAACCCACCCACCTGGATTGCACAAAGCAATGAACTGCCAAGGAGCAATGTTTGGCATCATCCAGGGCTGCAGCATTGAAAAGAGCCAGCATGAAAGTCAGAAGTCAGATACTTTGGGGAAAATGGGCATCGCCCCCATAGTGGTACCTGCTGTTGCTTCCACCACAAAGTGCCATCTTAAGCAGCTTTCCAACAGGAATATCTAGGACATCCTTTAGAAGAGCACTCTAGTGCTGGTGGGATGCTCTCAGTTTGGGAACCGAAAAGGTCAGACCCTGCAGAACAGTTGTTTCACTTGCCCAGTGTGGGATGATTCTTTGGAGAGAGGAGATTTTGGGTTCTCAAAGCTACTTTTGTGAGGAGTTGAGGCCCTTCTGCTAGCTTGAGGGAATGAAGCAAAGATGAACCAGGCACCCAGGTCTTTACAGGCAGCTTTGAAAATCTCAGCCTGCATTTTGACCAGAGATCAAGGGAGCCACGAGACAGCCCCCTGATGAGCTTCCATGGAGCTGTCAGCCCCTCCGCCTCCTCTCCCCATTCAAAGACTATGGAGACTATGAAAGAGGGAGTGGAGGCAGGAGAACATGGAGGAGAAAACAGACTGGAAGGAGTTAGCAGACTGGGGGCTGGAAAAAAATCAGAAAGATTGCAGTGGCAAAGCAGGACAGCCTAACCCAGAAGCATCAGGGTTTAGCAGGGCACCGGGCCACTGTACATTTGTGGTGGGTGCAAAGGCATGGGGCGCTCGCTGCTTCTGCCCACATCTGGCCCCTTCCAGATAAAAGGCAAACACCCATGCAGCTGAGGGAGCCAAGCAGCCAGGTAAAGAAAACACAAGCTGTCAACTGGACTCCTGTGTCACTTCCACCTCTAAGGTCTCTGATGAAGATTTACAGCCCAGGTTGCCCAAGCTGTTTGGAGCACAGCAGCGGAGGTCCTACAAAGCTGATGTTGCTTTCTTTCAATTTACTGGCAAATCTCCCTGCTTCCCCCTATTCTTTTTGAAGCTGCCAGTCTCCTGCCGTGGGAGATGAGGCTTTAGGCTCATTTATCACAGTTCCTGTACAGCAGACCCAGTTCCCCCAAACTCGCCACCCCAGTACGTGACTGGATCCCGGCCAGGCTCCTGCGTGCTCAGCTCCCAGAGCCGGGTGAACGCTCATGCCTTCATGTCAGACACAGCCCTTGCTGGCCTCAGAAGTCTCCCCTGCCTCCTCTACCCATTAGGCATCTGCTTGCCCGGTTGGAGGGGGAAGCTTTGACTCCGATTTTCCTGGCTTCCTTGTTAATCCTTGAGAAATGCCACTAGCCCAGATCAGAAGAAATCGGGGGGTCTGGAAATTTCAAGCTGCTGTGAGGTTGTGTTTTTTTCCTATACATACATTTATTTTTTTTTTCTTTAAAAAAGCCTCTCCCTTCCCTTCTCCATGCCTTAATATAAACTGCTCACTTCATATGTGCGGCAGTCGTCCACATGCCACCTTCTACCCTGGGGTCAGCCCAGGCTAGCCCTGTTTGATGTTCCCCAGCACGGATGCTGGCCATGGGGTGAGCCTCCAGAGCAAGGTGGTTTCTCCCCCCATGTTTAGGGGGGGTGCAGGTCTGGGGAGAGATGGGAGAGGCTGTGCACAGTGCTGACCTCATGCTGGGGTCACTCCAGCACCACATCAAGACAAGGATCCCTGGTGAAGACGGTGGGGCTCTGAACCACAGTGTGCACCTGTGCAAACTGCAGCTCCCCATGGCGTGTCCTCCCCATGCTCGGCCCCTCTCCCCAAGTCTTCCCATGGCTCCTGGTCAAAGAGCCTCTGCCAACGATTCGGAGGAGCAACAGGGAGCTGCAGTGGCTGTGTCAATTATACCCAGGTGGCCAGCGGAGGAGTGAGAAGCAGCACGTGGCTGGGGTGCTCCTGGTCTGTAAAGGATTTTGCCCAGTGCCTGAGGCATTGCTCTTGCAGTGAGGCTTTGCACCACCAGTTTGCTCCTGTTGCTGTAATGCCACCAGCTTAACCGCCAGCGATTTACCCCTTGCAAGTCATACAGCTGGATCACACCCTGCGTGCCAGGCAATTCAAGAAAGGGAAAATGCTGCTTGAGGACTTGAGCATCCAACTCCGATCAGTACCTCTCAGCATGCACCTTCCCTCACCTTTAAAGGTGGGCAATGCAAAGCATTCAAACAGACATGGGAGGAGGCAAGGTCTGATAAGGGTGCCTTCAAAAGGCAGTGACCATCATCCCAGTGGAAA
Source organism: Anarhynchus alexandrinus (assembly GCA_008711295.1). NCBI lineage: Eukaryota > Metazoa > Chordata > Aves > Charadriiformes > Charadriidae > Anarhynchus > Anarhynchus alexandrinus. Next base: position 2,974,351 of record VUYV01000113.1, read on the forward strand.
GGACAAGAAACCAAGAAAGTTAAATTAGCGGTGGGCTGAAACCACAGATGCCCACAATGGGATGCAGAGTTGCTCCTCCTCAATACCCTTCCAAAATAGTATGTAGTTGCAGTTTCCTTCAGTCAATTCAAGGCTACTGTTCTTGGGGTGACTTGCAGCATCACTTGCTGCTCAGGTGCTCACACCGTGGCCACCCATACTCCTGATGTGGTCTGGTGGGAAGATTGGTGCAGAGTTCTGTGCCAGGGGAGCTGCCGTGTCCTGTCCCATCCCCTTCCTTGTGTGCCTCCACATTACCTGCTGGAGCCTGAATTCACCACAGCAGGAACCCACTGTTCCACTTTACAGTCTTTAGGAAAAACAGATCCCTGATTTCTGAAGGGAGAAGGGGAATCTCTAAGAGCTGCAAATATTTTAAAAGATTATAATGTTTAAAAAAAGCTCCTAAACTTCTCATATAGGAGTTCCCAGCAGAAATGTGATAGGGATGGCCACCAGCTCCTGCCCCAGGTCTGGGGGTGAGGTGTAGATGGGGTCCCCTTGTCACTCCGGGCTGCGTGATGCTGCAGCATGTGTTGGGGGCAGCTGGGTGGCCCCATGCAATGTCTGCTGCTGCTCAGAACAAGGGGCAATTTAGTGCCTCCCCCTAGGCGTTTCTCTAACCCAGTTAAACTCTCCTCCGTGTACCTGCGGCATGCTATAAACTCCATAATGCGGCGCCTGGAGCCCTGCCTGCTGGCACTGGTGGTGGGAGAGGGCAGGGGCAAGCAGCTGGAGCAGGCTGTCTGGTAAAGAAGGACAGGACGTGGGGGGGAAAAGTTTAATGAAGGATGGAACAATCAGCACTGGCTCAGGTAAAGCTCATCAGCACTGTCAAAACCTGTGTGTCAAAGTCTGGGGTCGTGATGACATGCCTTCTTCTGGGAGAGCAGTTCCCAGCCAGCCCGATGCCTCGTGAGGTTTTGATGCCTCTATGTAAAAGATGCGGTGTCTCTATCACTGCCAAGGACAGGAGACTGAAAACTGGGTAGGCTCCGCTCCTGGACTTTTTCTTCCTTTCTTTTTTCATCATTTTTTTGGCAAGTAGTTTGTGCCTGGGCTGTTTTAGCAGCACAGGATGGTATTGGTCCGCTGCGGTACGACAGCCCCTCGGCGAGAGCGGGATTGACAGATCTGGCTGGAGTACAAAGAGGAGCCTCAGGAGTAGCTGGGTGCAGGCCAGCAGGATTTACTGGTGGAGGCTCACTCTATCCAGCAAAATATGTAGCTACTGGCGGTGGGACAAAGCAGCCCAGGACCCGCAGGGGCTGCGGGGCAGAGAGGCATGATTTAGGGGTACCACGAAAGGCAGGGAGCAATGGGGTGGTGAGTGCAAGGAAAAAGCATCCAGTGTTCCTGAATCAGCATGATCCCCCCAGAGAGAGGAAGAAAAGGTCTTGGTTAAGCATGGGCTGTCCCTTCAGGAGGACCTGCCTGTGGTGAGGGGTGGGATGGCACGAGAAAACCCCACACAGGGGCTTGGTTGTGCTCTAGGAGAGATGTCTCCTAGGTTGATCCTGCCTCTGTGGGATACTTGGTACAGCCAAGGTGGGGTTTGTTTGCGGTGCTGCAGCCCAGTCTGGCATCTGTGTTTCCCCAGGAAGTTCCTGAAGGTCCAGTGCCTGGAGAGCGGGCAGTGGGAAGAAGGGCACTGCATCCCCGTGGTGTGCGAGCCACCCCCTCCCGTCTTCGAGGGCATGTACAACTGCACCCAGGGCTTTGAGCTGGACAGCCAGTGTGTCCTCAACTGCGAGCCACAGGGACAACAGGTGAGTGACATGGGGGAGAGGCAGAGATGGGCCAAGTGTCATGCTTCAGTGTACCTGAAAACAGCAGGGGTGCCTGTGCCCCACGGTGCAGAGGGGCTCCGGGGCAGCTTGGCTATCCCTAGGGCCAAATGCCCTTGTACTATCAAACAGCAGTTGCCCTGCAAACCCAAATCTTTTCTTGCTGGATACCAGCCATGGCACAGAGTGCACCACTGCCTGGGCATGCTCTCCTGCTGCCTGGTCACCCTTCCAAAAAGCAGTGGTCCCAAGTAAGCCTGCTTGTCTTGAGTGAAAAGAGTTGGAAAGCAAAAGTGGAGGGTTTCTAGCACGTTTTGGGAGCTGCTGCAAATGCATTCACCTGGGATGATGGGCAACTTTGCTGCAGCAGGCTTGCTAACCAAGGGGCTTGCCTGGGGGTGGAGGTTGCTGCCTGCCAGGATCTTCAGTCCAAGTTTTGCCTCCAACCTGCTGGAAGGGTCTTGTCAAAAGAAGTACAGTTGATTCCCTCTGGTGAGATCCAGCAGCAGCTGGAAAACAATTTGCTTTCTGGTCAGTAGTGTAAAGCACACATAGGCTGGACCAGATGGCTGCAATCTGGCTGCCTCGGAGAACTTCCCTCTGGACTTCACTGGCAGGAGGGTGCTCCTTGCATTTTGCTCCTCCCAGAGCTGGGCAGTGGCCAAGCAGGGCGAGCACTGCCACTGCCAGTAGTAACGCCGGCTGCTCTCCCTCTGCTTTTCAGGTTCCCATCATCTGCACCAAGGAAGGCTTATGGACAGAGGAGTTCAAACTGTGCGAGAGCTTACGGGGCACCTGCCCACCACCCCCGGAGCTGAATTTCTTGGAGTACAAGTGCGAGCAGGGGCACGGAATAGGTGAGGGCAGATGAAAGCTAAACAGAAAACTAAACCTTATGTCGACTTAGCTCTCTCAGAGAGCTGAAGGTCATGATGACTTGTCTTGTACCAACCCCCACTAAATCTATGAAAAAAATCCTGTTTTCTCTTCCATCCTCTTTCTGAACACAGACCCAGGGGTGGCTTTAGTCTTGTGCATGCCCTGGTTGTACTCATGGGCAAGACTCAAAGCTAAAGCTGGCTCCAGTGTAAGCATCTGTCTTTTCAGAAGGAGCAGGGACTCATCTACAGGGCAAACCCAGCCCCTTGCGGTAATTTTCCTAATCTCTAGCCCTCCAAAGCCCCCGAAGTCTCTCTACTTGTTGCTACTGCTGAGTAGTTACTGTTTGCAGAGTTAATGTGACAGGTCCTAGATAAAAGCTGCAGTGACAATAGTGTGTAACAGGGCACTTTCACCAGATGAGGGACCACATCATCCATTTCTTTTTCCAGGACTTGGTCACTTTGTCCTTTCAGGAAAAGCTGCAATGCTCAGTCACAGTCGTTGCATCTTGTCTGGCATCTTGCTGGACAGGACGCTTAAGCAAAGCGCATATCACTTTGAAGTAAACACACCAGTCATCTGGGTCTGATCAAAACAGGACGAGGAAAGTTTAAGGGCAAGGCCTGCTAAGGTTAAGCTTTGGACAAACCTGATGTGAGGCTGGGGTTAAGGCTGGGATCCACCTGGTGTTCCAAGGTGGTTTTTGCAACTTTTTTTCTTCCTAGGTCATAGGAAGGCAGTGGGAATACAGTGTGGTAGACCAACTATGAAAGATGCTTTCTAACATGTCAACAAACATCCCATAGCATCTAGGTCAGACTTATTTTCGTGCTAGATCCCGTGTCCTGCCATCAGGGCTTGAATCTATCTCCTAGGGCATCTTCAATTTTCCTCTAATCTGGGAGAAGAGAATTGGCCACAACTCCTGTAGGCTTTGGCATAATTCAGGATTTGAGGAAGGAACTGTCATCCCAGGTTGGGAGGAAAAGGCTCTCCTCTATGTCCACCTCTACTCTCAGTGAGGAGCCTACACATTTGGGTCTGGTGCCCTCCTGTGAAACATCATTGTCTTGTTCCTGATGAAGTCCTCAAGGCTTTCTCTCCTCCTGCAGGTGCTGTCTGCATACCTTCCTGTATCATACCTCCCAGCGACCCCGTCATACTGCCCGAAAACGTAACTGCTGAGACTATGGATCACCGTCTGCAGCCCACCAGAGTCCAGGTAAATGGGGAGGTGGATTCCTCTAGCAGGTGGTTCACTGGAAGCATAGAGGGGATCCCCCCTACTGTCTATCTGGTGTTTTTTAACCAAAATCGCTTTGCCTTGGGCGAAGAAGGGTAAGACTTGGAAAGGCAAGCAGCATAAGCAAGCTTGGGGCTGGCTGGCCCTCTCCACGGAACTGCCCAGGCTGTCTGCTCTGGAGGTACCTGCCGTTCCCCATAACCAGGTTCCAATGCCAAGGTCCTCCTCCCTCTCACCACTTCTTCCTCCTCTTCCCTACCCTGTGGACATTACTGCACAGCCTCCTGCTCTCCCGTAACGAAGTTCAGGATAAGTTATCAGCTCCCAAGCCAGCTTTCAAGGACTTGCAGGATACCACAATGAATGAAGTTAAGTGCAGGAATCCCGCTGATTTTTCAGGATGTGCTGCATGCCTAAACCTGCTAAGCTGCTGTTATTGTCAGCCAGTGTTCTGGGAGAGCAAAAGCCGCCCCTGGCACATCATGAGTCTGGGTCCCCGACTACCTGGCAGCAGAGGTGCAACGCCAGGCAGGCATCTCCCTGCCAGGGAGGAAGCAGGGCACTGTCAGCTGAAAGGTGTCTCCGGCTGCCAGGACCCGCTGGCCAGCCGGTTGCCTCTGCTGCTGGAACGGGGGAGCCTTTCCCTCCCCATCTCTTACTCATTTTGTAGGCAAAACAGCTCAAATAGCTCGAATAGTTTGGATCCTCACGGCATGATTTTCCCAAAAAGCATCTCCGCCTGGGTAATATTTCTTAAAATAAAAATGAGATGCATAAGGAAGGAGGTGGAACAAAGAAAAGCAAACAATCTTCCCAGGAGCCAGCACTCCCATCCAAATGCTTTCCCCTCCTCCTGGGAACCCGCAGGAGGCCCAGCATCGTGCCTGTGGATACTACTGTACGTCGCCTTGAATCAGACCCATGACGGATCACTGCCGGGGGCCGAGGACACCCGGCGCATGTGGGATGGTTAAGCACGAGCCTTGGAAGGAGTCCTCGCCTTTGAGGGATTGGATGGCTTGGCCCGTCAAGGCAGTGGTGTTCGGCTTCCCTTTCACCGCTGCTGCGGGCTCTCGTGCAAGGGAGGCATTTTGTAGAGAGGAGGAGGAGGAGGGAGGGGAGGCGTTATTTTAAGAAGCTGCTCTCCCCCTTGCCAGGAGCTCTCTCCTTGGACTGTCTTGTTTTCCTCTCTGCCCCGGCTCCTGCCTCTGTTCCCTGTTTTGCTCCTCCAAGCCTCCAACAATTTGCCGTTCCTGGGAGCTGCCATGCTCCTGAGGTGATGGAGAGGATGGGGCGAAACACACAGAGGCCACTCGATATGGTCCTGTTTTGCTTTCAGCTCTGATTGCGTTCCACAGCTGAGCAGGTTTGTCCCTCTGCCCTCATTTCCAAGCCTGGAATATGAGTATGCTAATATGAGTATGCTAAAATGCCATTCAAGTTGCCCAACAACCAACTACGTATGAAACACCGCAGTAGGGTTAGGATGCAAACATCCCCCAGGCTGAGCAGGAACTGGCTAGCTCAGCCAGCATCCCCAGCCTCTGCCCCATCTGATGGCAGCTCCCTCTGGGTGTGCCTTCCTTGCACTGGCCGAGGATCGCCAGGACCTCATCCTGCCCCAGCCCCATCACAGTCTTGACTGAACATGCGGCAGAAGGACACGCGGCAGGTCTGCATAGGAAAAGCTGCCCCATCCCCAGCTGCTGTGCCACCCGGGAATGCTGGAGCTGGTCTGCCTGCTGCTGCACATTCCGAATGGGAGGCTAGGAGAAAACATACGTGCCCCTCTGTGCAACTCCAGCACTGTGAAGGGCATCCTAGGACACTTTCACAGTCCAGCCGTCATTTTATGGGGCCTCAGATTTCAAAGTCTGCCTGAGCTTTACAAGGAGGAAATTACATGTGCGGTGGGGCTTTTCTTCCCTCTGTGTAATCATGAGCGCTCCCCACAAACCCCTGCTGAATGAGCGGGACAGCACGTTCCAGCACGATGAAACTGAGCCCTTCACATCTCGCTCTTGTGTCCAGTTGGATGTAAGAGCTGAATTTGTGCCTCGTAAATACCAGTGATAACCTCAGCCCTGCGAGTGAACGTGAGTCTGGTGTATCTGCTTCAGGCCAGGTCTGGGGAGGCGAGTCCTCCCAGGACTCAGTTCTCAGACCCTGAGCAGGGGTCAATGAGCAAGTTAATGTAGGTGCCGAGTGATGACCGGCTGAGCCCCCTATCCTGTACACGTGAGAAGCTGATGAATCCAGCATCATGCAGAGAGGTGATGGCAGACTCGGCCTGTTGTGGCCCCAGGGTTGCTTCCTCCCAGCAGCAGCTTGTGGCCAAGTCAGCAACCGTGAGGTGGCACTACCAGTCAAATCCACTTCTCTGGTGGTCCCTGCCATTTTCTTTTGTCCTCAGTTGTGCATCTATATACATCTACATATACACACACAGGTGTCTATTTACCATCTGCCTTGAAAAATGTACCCTGGTTTGTGGGTGAACCATCTGCACCCACCTTGAGTTTGATGGGCTTCAAAGCATTTCCTACTGGGCAAAGGTGCAGAGAGGATCTTGGGGGTACCACTGCTGTTCTGCACCGAGATGAGCAATGCAGTGTTGTGGAAGACCCTGTACCTCCAGAGAGTGTTGGTGGCTGTTGCCCTCCCTCTGACACCTCACCTAACAGCTCTTTTCTCCTTCCCTCCTCAGCATATTGTGTGCACGGGCAGGTTGCGGTGGTATCCAGATCCCTCTGTCATTCACTGCATCCAGTCATGTGAGGTAAGTCCCCCTGCCCCCAGCATGAACCTCCTGCTCCTTGCAGGAGAGCTCCTGGCAGTGAAGACTCACTCCAGCACAAAGTCGGATGGCTTTGACTTCATGTTTGCTCCGAATTGGGCCAGGACTTGCTGGCTGAGCAGAGACACCAGAGGTGTCTTTGGGTATGGTTCCCCACAGCCAGGGTGATGCTAGGGAACGAGCACTGCAGAATAACCCATTTCCTTCCTTTCCTGCTTCTTCTTGGCCAGCCCAGGAAGAATGTTCTAGCAAAAGGATTTCACTGGCAAGGGGTATCCCCAAAAAGCCCGTGCTGACTCCAAGCCTGAATATTTCCTTAACCAGAACCGCAGTTCTAGAGTAACGTGGATCCAGAAAAGCCCTGCGTGACTCACATGTCCAACCAAAACAACTAGGATTTCCAGCCTCGTACATGCAAAACAAACCGCTCCTGAAGAATCTGCAGACAAAGAATTCCTTGCAGAAATAGGTTTGCTGCTCATTTTGCTTTGAATAATGACCAGGCAGGAGAAAATCACAGGCAGCCTGGAGTCAGTTTGCAAAGGAAATTAAAAATAGGCAGTCTTTGTCAAGCACTAGTTGTTATTATGATTGAGGATAAAAGGAAAAGGGGGGGTGGGGGTGGTATTTTGGAATGTTGTATGCTGAAAATTTGGGATTTTTACCAAAAAGGAAAATGTAAATGAAGTTTATACACCAAAAATAGCTTTGGGTTTTGCTGATTTTTTTTTATAAGATCATTTCAATGCAAATGATCGTTTTTGCTCACCAATTCTGCCTAGCTCAGCTCTTTGTCGACTGAAGTGTGGGAGAAAGGGTGATGTTGCGGGGGGCAAATCCCCAGGAAGGAAATGTTGTGGTCAACAGGCGGTGCAGCAGTTATTTCCCAAACTCGATGGCTGTGTTGTGCGTCTCTGCTGCAAGGCATGGGCTGCAAGCATAGGGGAATGAGGTGCTGTTTGCTAGAGAGGTGTTTGATGGTTGAGCAGCAGAGCTTAGTGATGGATTCTCCGGTATTTTGGGAGCTTCAGGTCTTTCTCAATTATGCCTTTTAGCTCAGCTCTGGAGCAATGTATTTGAAGTAGGATGGGCTTATGTGGAAGAGCAGTCCAGATGGTTGGGGTGATTCTATCTATGATTCTCCTGCTAGCTAGGGAGAACCGCTCCTTGTGCTCTCTGGGAGTTGGTCCTTCCAAAAAAGAAACAGATGGGATGTGAGGTGCTCCTTCTTCACTTCCTATGCAACTCAGGTGAGAGAAAGCTGACACAGGCATGAGGATGGTCCCTTAGGCTCAGGCACACCAGACTGTCCACAGCCTTTCCTCCTCTATGGTTCCTGCACCTCACCTTGGGTCTGTGTCTTCAGCAAGAGGTCCTGTAGGGGATGATGAAAAATGCCAGCTTATTTGTGTGTGTATGTGTGTGTGTGAAAGAGAGATAGGGACCAACTACCTGAAGCCCCAGCATCTCACAGTAACAGTAACTGTCTTCTCATTGGCCACCCAAACATGCTCACAGCCAACATGACCTCTTTCTGTTCCTGGATGCTTGTCGTCCCCTTTTACTCTTAGAAAGCAATCCTAGACAGCAGTCCTAGCACACAGTAGGTTAAACAAGCCAAAATCTTGCAGTGTCCTTCCAGAAGATGAAGAGTCCATGCTCTTAATCACCCTTGTAGAGTTTTTAATGCCTTTTCTGCTTTCAATTAATCTTTCATCAGGAACAACTGAGCAGTACATACTCTTCCTGCTGAAGTCTCACCAAAGCCCTGCACAAAGTTTCCTTGTGCTGGAAATGTCTGTTTTGATAGGACCCAGGTCTATATCTGTTATTTCTGCAGTTGCATGTGTCTGGCAGCTCAGAGAGATCCTGAGGTCAGCAAGTACACCCAGATCTTTCTCTACCTCCTTTGTTTCCAACTGATGAGCTCCAAGCTAACAGCAGATGTTTTACCATCAGCACAAGAGCTTGCCCTTCAATTTTATACAAGTGAATGTCACCCTGTTTCTCTCTCTAGTCCTTCGGGTCATCTAACTATTTGTCAGATATCCTGATCCTCCTCTGTGGAATAATGCCTTCTTCCTCGTTAGCAATTTTGTCAGTGCAGGCCTATTTTTAAGGTCACAGTCACTCACTGTAATACTAATGAAGATTCATCCTCAGATAGTTTCTTTCACCCTGATGCTCTCCTTTTTGATATAGCTCTCAGCTGCCTCCTCCCTGTTCTCTTCCTCCTCACTTCTCACATACATGCCTTTGATTATTCTTTTCATTGGGTTTTCTTCTACGATGCTGCAGGTTGTTAAGGTTGGACTGATAAGCCAAGTCTTCCTAGATAACACTTTTTCATATGTGTTTTATAGTAGTCGTTGTCTTGCCATAAAGAATAACTCTTAACAAAAGTGTCTCATTCGAAGTATTGTTCGGCACTGGGAAGAAGGGAGGTGTTAGCAGTCCCCTCGTTTGATCACAGACAATGCCCCAAATCTTGTTTCAACCTCATCTGTGCTGGCTTCCACCCTCATTCCTACTCCTCTGCCCCTGCAGAACACAGCCCCTGCTGGCTCTGTCATGGTTCAGCTTGACTTGCCATGTCCACAGGACATCTTAGTCCCAGGTTCCTCCTCATTTCACAGTAATCCCGCACTGAAGGTACCTCATTTAGGATCCCAGCCTCTGCTCTCCACTGGGCAGTGAAATGCTGTTCCAGTGGACTGTACAGGTCACCTCAGGTCTGAGTCACCCCTCAGAGGTGCTGTTGTCTCTCCATTGACTGCTGAGCGCGTGTTGGATGAGGAAGTGTTCTCATCTGGATGCCTCAGTGAGGGGAACAACCCTATGTAAGAGAAATCCAGGCCACCTGGCTGCTTGTACCATCCCTCCCTGGTGTGGTCACTTCAGGCTGAGGCATGGCAGCAGTAGCCAAGCCTCAACCTCTGCAGCCTCAGCTGGAGCCATGCCTCACATTGGAAAGTTCAGGTCACTGTGCAATGGCATTAGAGAGATTCTCGCTCATCTTTATCGTATGCTGGCAGCAGATCAGCCTGCCTGCTCATCCGTCTCGCTCCTCTTCCCACCTCCCTTCTCTTTCCATTAATCTGATTGTCCATCTGCCTCCCGGTCTCTTGCTGCGCCTTGCCAAGTTCCCCATCCTCAGAGTGTGGAGGCACGTAGTTCAGTGGGCGAGGAAGGGAGGGAGGGATGCAAACCCTTCCAGGAGCCCGTCAGGAATACAAGTTAGCGCCGAGCGTGCTTCGCCTCTCGAGGGCCAGCGGAACATCTCATCCCCTGCCATCAGTAGAAAAACAGATGGCAGCACCGGTCGGGGGGGAGGGGAGGGAAGAGGAGGGAGCTTGGGGTTGGGTGGAGAAGGGAGTGGAGGAGGAGAGAAATCCCTCCTCCCTACCGTGGTTTGGGAGGGGGCGGTTGTGGTCCTGGTGGTGTGCTCTGCTGGTGGTAGGGAGGTGTGTGCAGCATCTGGGGCAGGTTTGTCCCAAGCCATTCCAAGGCGACCAGCTCTCAACTATCCTCCTCCTGTTCCCAAGAGCAAGTGAGGCTGTTGACTTCAGAGGAGGAGACAGCACGTACAGTGATCCAGGCTGCTCCCTGGGAGTATTCCTGCCATTGTCCAAAACAGTCCATGCATGAACATGGCCAACATTGGCTGCTATAGAGCATCTCCTAGTCCGTGCAAATCACCAGCTCTGCACCCCCTCTATCTCCCACCATTGGACAAGATGCTGACCTTGCCCCCACCTCCAGCTCTGTTTCATCATTGCGTGCAGGTAGCAAAGGGTTAATTGCAAGGAATTTAAGGCAGCATGCTTTGGACAGACCACCAGTGGGCAGAGCTTTATACTGGTATGGTAGGCACTGGTTAAGAGTTACTACAGCTGTGGTCTGCCTTGTAGGGTAGCAATTCCATCCTGATGTGACTCGGTACCTTCTCTGGTGAGGCTGGCTTTGCAGTGCTTTTCTCTGAGCATGTTCTTGGGGGAACATGCAGAGACTTTGGCTTGAGGCCTTTGCTTCCTGCCCTGGTTGAAGATGGGCCATACCAGAAAGCTGTCATGAGCATGAGCTGCCTGGGAACTTCTCAGGTCTTCCCTGCATGAGGACAAGGTCTTGCTGCCCTTGCGCGTGCTGCCGGTCATGTTATCATGATCGTAAAACGCTAATTTGTTCCCTGTTTTGTTGTTTTCCTGAGGTATTACAATGGAAATGATGTGATAGGGATTGAAGTGTGTTTGTGGTTGCACGTTGTTCTCCAGTCTCTCGATCCAACAGGTAGTCAAGGACCCTGATGGATCCTTGGCTGTTCCCACCAGCATGCACAAAATCCTTGCTCGGCACGTCTGTGGCTTGTGTCCAGCATTTGTCAGCCAGAATTAACTCCTTTGAAGGCATATGCAATAGGGATGGTGGAAAGTCTCATCTAAAGTCTGGGTCCCGCTGTGCTTTAATGCGATGGGAGACAGGGTGCGACTCGCTCCCTGGGCAAAGCACTGTAGCTGGAGCCCAGCTGCAGGCAGCTGCCTCTGCTCCTCACCATTGATGGGGCTGAGGCTCCTTGATTGTCCCTCCTCCCAGACCCAGGAGCACTGATTCTGTACTATGGCAAAGCTCAGTGTAGGAAACCAGGCAGAAACATTATGCTGGTGGGATGGTCTGCTCCGGGAAAGAGATCCTCTTCTGCTGTCCTGGGGCGTAAGGCAATGAGGACTACAGGCACCCTGGCTTCTCCAAGGAGACTCTCTCCAAGGAAAGCAATGCATGGCCAGAATTTAAAATCACCCTCCTATGATACTCACATCATCATTGGCTCATCTCCTGTGCCCATGGGAGCGTTTCATGACACCTTTATCCAGTCCGCACTCTTCCTCTGTCTTCCATTTGGCTTTGAAAATGTGGAGAGGATCCTACTGGATGTGACTGCTTGTTCTTGTAAGCAGGCAAGAGGCTGACTGTGTGACTGCTACTCCTTCAAGAGTCTTGCCAAAGCCTATGAGCCTGTGTGATCCAGGTGACCAAACAGGACTCGATGAGTTGCTCTAGATACTGGTACATTCAAAGGTTGGATAGTACATGACACTCCACGTCTCAAGAGGATGCAGCAGAATTGGAAAAAGCAATCAAAATGATTAAGGGGATGACACAGCTGCCCTTCAAGGAAACCCTAAAACAGCTGGGACTCTTCAGTTTGGAGAGCAGATGACTGCTGGAGGTTTTCCAAGTCACAGAGGTGATGGATAAGATGAATGCAGAACTTGGGAGCACTCACTGTGACTGCTGAGGGCATTGTTTCAAACAGGTGAAGGAAAGCACTTTGGACACAGTGAGCACAAACTCTGAAACTGGCTGCCGTGTAAGGGTGAGTAGCAGCTTTAAGTTCAAAAAGGGATTAAACAAATTAGTGGACATCAGGTCCACAAACAGATACTGAAAGGACTAGACAGGGCTCTACCTTCCGCCATGCCTAACACAGGGGGGAGTACAAGGAGCATGGACTACAGGTAGTGGTTGCTTCTGGATCAGACCTGGCCCCTGACTTGTGAGGGCAAAGCCCTTCGTGCCAGAGAGGTGGCAGGCAAGATGGGGAGCGCTTTACCTACCTGCTGGGTACATTTTCATGCTGCTGTTGGCTCAATCAGCATGGGCTGCTTAGTATAGGGTATAGCCTTTCAGGGGATGAGCCTAAAGAAATTTATTCTTCTTCCAAAACTCTCAGATGAGGCATACTTTTCCTAAACTGTGAGAAGATCTCTGTCACCTGCACACACACAGAGTGTGATTGTAGAAACCTAATTTTCTTAAGAGACAAAGCAAGCATAGGGAAACAAAATGATCACACACCAGCATGGTGCAAGGACAGGCACAGCTCTCCTGCCTGCGGGGACAAGCTTAAAAAGCCCCCAAAGATGGGAGCCTTTTGGCACGGGTAGGACCACAGCATCCAGGCTGTCCTTCCACCAAAGAGGTGGAAGCAGCCTCAGGTCCCTCAACCCATGGCTGTGCAGGCTGCCCTGCACTTGGGATGCCCCAACCTATGGCTACTTCTCTGCCCTCTGCAGCTCAGGTGCCATCCCTCCATCCCTGTCCATGTCCCACTTTCCCCTCTCCTGGTGAAAACAGTAGTGCAGCTGGTGACAGACAGGGAGTGAAAACCCACTGAAAGCATCCACTGAAATAAAAATCAATGAGTCTCTTCTGATAATAAACAAACATCCCGAAGCATAGCTCAGCCAACTGCTCTTCCACCACGAATATTCATTCCCCTTCAGCTCCTTCATCCCTTGTACATTGTTTTTCTTTCTGTTTAAGATCTGTAACAAGAACTTGGCAGAAACCAGATACAAGTGGGTCAGGAGGCCCTTGTGGTTTTCAGGGCTTGTTTTCCATAACCCGTTCTATCCTGCAACATATTTTGCACAAATGGCTTCGCAGGAGATCTAATCCATGGCAGCAGGCAAGCTGCTGAGGGCAGGATCGCAGGCTGGTGCTTGTGGCATGGGAAGTCCTGGCTTCTCTCATGTGTGCAGCAGCAGCCCTGGGAATGGTGAGCGCTGAGGACACATTCCGCGAGCCATCATATTTGCCAGGAACACTATCAACACACGGCATCTTCCTGTGCTCCCCTCTGCTTGTTCTTTCCTGCTTCTGTTTTTCTTCTCCTGTTAGCACTCAGATCAGGGTGCAAAAAGGATGAGGCTAAGGATCCCGCCATGAATAGATCATGGACAGAAACGTTTTTATGGAAGCAAAGACATGCTCTGATGTGGTGTTCATCTACACCAGCTTTCCATCCCTGTCTTCACTCTTGTCCCCGTGGACTGTGTGGAGCCCTTTCCAGATCGCTGTATGCTGAGATAAGGAACAAGGCACAGAGCAGGACAGGGGAGAAGAAATGCATCCCCATTCAGTAGCCCAAAGTGCCACATACTCACTTCTGTGACAGAAGTGTGTCCAAATCAGATCCTGGCCTGGCACACAGAAGCACTTTCAGACACCATGAAGGCAAGGACCTGCTCTCCCAGAGTGGCCATCTACAGCAGCATTCAGGCTGAAGTCCAAGCAGCAATCCAACCTCTGCACTCTTCAGACACTGATCCTGTCTGAACTCAATCCAGGCTGATTCAAACAGGGCCCAGATGTTTTCAGGAAACCCATGTCCAAAGGACCCTCTTTGTCCTTGAAGAACACCTAGAGCTGCGTACCAAGACTGCTGGGAGCTGGGCTGTTGCTTGCCTTGGGCATGGCAGTACAAGTGATGGCATATAGGCTGGTAACCAGAGAGCAGGATGTTGCCTTCCAGCCTGTCACCCCTTCCTTGAAACATTCCTTAGAGTATGTGGAGTACTTTCTCAAGCAACAAGCCTCTGTTTTCTTAGTGAGGCCTGAGGAGAAGGATGTTGGAGCTGGAGCAGATGTTCCTGAAGACCTGAGATGTGATGAAAGCAGACTGCACACTGAGCTGACAAACAAGTGTGTCAGGGACACCAGCAAGCTCAGAAACAACCGGCATTTCTCCATTTTGCTTTCTAGCCATGTCTGAGGTAATGGGGAAGGTGAACGATGTCTCCTAGCAAGCCATCCTTCAGGCATGTGGCTCCAGAGGACAGCCGCCATGGTTCAAAAGGAGCACAGAAACAGCTCAGGGGACACAAACCAGGAGACATTAAAATGGTGGATGAAGTGCTGGGTTTGTAGGAATTTGATTCTCTTTTCTTCAGGCCACTTGGTCCCAGGTGCCTCTTGCCAAATTCCTAGTGCTGTCTTCTTCTGAGCAGTGCTCATCCTGCCTCCCTTGCTGCGATGGGCCAGGTAGCGCTTGCTTGCTGCTCGGAATGTCTCAGGGCAGCAAGGCATCCCAAAAAGCTTTTTGAGCAGAAGCCAGCCCTGTTCCCTCTCTGTCCCTCTCTGTGTTTTTTAGAGCTGATTTCCTCCTTGCGTGCTGGAGAGCCTCAGGAAGGAGAGAGGGAAAGTGAATGTGCTTGGGGTGTTGAGGGGGGGAGAAAAAAAATAATAAAATAAAAGACACACTGCAACAGAGAGAGGGCCAAGGAAAATATTTAATCCAAACAATGAACATTGTCGTTTCCTCCCACAGTCTGCATTCCCAGTCAACTTCCCTGGGCAAGCAGGGGGAGCCAAGAATGGCCGGGCTCTCTGCCTCACCAGCATGAGTGTGGGGACACTGTGCTATAGCATCGCTTTAACTAGCTCCTGCCATGTCTGTGGCTGAAGGGACTGCCACCAGCCCTGGTTTTCTGTAGGGAAACAGTGATTTGGAGTGATGTTGGAGAGATGCAAGCGGGGATGGGAGGGGGAATTTCCAGGCACCAAAGCTGGGGTGGTGGATGCATAGGGGTTTTAAGTGAACCAGACTTTCAACAAGGCTTTGGGTACTCTTCAAGTCCTCCCAGGGACCTCCCAGAGCAATCTGAAACATCTTGGCCAGTGGCTGAGGTGGGAAGGAAGGAAAGGCATCCGATTGGGAGAAGCTACCCTCTGCCTCTCCCTGGCCAAAACCTGCTGCAGCCAACTTGTGCTTTTCTTTCCCCACNGTCTCCAACCCTGGGGCAGCTCAAGGTACATGTCCTGCAGTTCCGTGAGCCCCGGTTTGGGCTGACATCCCTCTGCCGCCAAATGAGCAGGGGTTTCCAGCTGTGCTAGGTGAGAGCCTGGTCCTGGCTACTGCTGCTTTCTTGTTTCTAATGCTGAGCACGTGCTGATGCCTTTGGGGTCTTGCTCTCGAAGACCCTGCAAGGAGGTGGCTCCTGGAAGACCACATGCAGAGTGAGGGGAGACATTTCTCCAGCAGAGGTTTATCACCCAGCCCTGTCCCTGTCTCCCTGCCATGACATCTCCCTCCTGTCTCCTCCAACTGATCTTTCCATCATTAAAGACTCATCCATCACAAGAGTTAGCAGCGGTGAAGCTGATGCACGAAGCCTGGGTCTGACAGCACAGCAGCTTTTCCAGGACTGATCCCTGCCTGTCTCCCCTGCTGAAATGATGGTTCCCCTGTTCCTCTGGGGCTGCTTTGAGAGTGACAGCTGAGGACGAAGACACCTGCACTTCCTCAGCTGCGGGGTCGCATGTGGTCGTCTCAGCATGCAAAGGTTCTGCAGTCGATGCCCAAAGGGAACGATGAAAGGACAGCAAAATCCATGCTGACTGAAAAACAGCATGAAAGCAAACTACGCACCCTCCTTGTATGGGATCAGCGCAGTTGCGAGGCCCAGGACCTGTGCAGCCTCCTGAAGGCTGGCGGAAACGTTTTGCTTATTAAGGCTGGACTTGATCCTCTGGAACAGGGATCTGGGCTTTCTCTAGCTATGGGCAGACTGAAATCGCAAGCACTTTCCATCCCAGCAGTAGCGCAGGAGAGCCTTTCAGCTCTTCGGTTACACAATTGGCCAGGTGCACACTGATTTTTTTTTTTTCTTTTTTCCACCTTCCTCTGAAGCATCTGGAACGGGTCCTTGGCAAAAGCAAGTTACCGGGCCTTCAGGTCTGCTCGACCAGAGCAAAACCTGCATTCCTAGGAAATAATGTTCATCAAATGCTTATGACGCAGCAGCAAAATATGTACAATACTTGATGGCATCTGTGATTTATTCTTCATGCCCTGTCTTTCCCTCACTCTGTTACACCCTTTCACAGTCTTTCGCAATGAATCAACCTACATATAAAGTGGATTTGAAGAAAAGTGGCCGGACGCTGCCTGCCTCCCCAATGGCACTGGGAGCTCCCTGCCGGGCAGGACACCAGCTCTGGGGAGGGATCCAGCCGACTCTGCAGGGATGGTGGAAAAATGCTGTGTGCAGACGCTGCTCCCTGCACAACATCTCCCGGCAGCCTCGAGAGAAACATCACCTCTGAGATGCTTCTGCCCAGGATGCAGCAGGGTCTAACCAGACTTTCTCACATCCCTCCTTTGCCTGCAATATTTTTCCCTCTTTTTTTAAAGTTAAGTTTTACTCTTTTTATTCGTGCCTATTCCCAGCTTTGAGAGCGTGTGTTTTTTTAGCCTATTTAAATTGCCAAGCACTTGATTCGCGGTTACTATTTTTATGCCGGCAGCGCAGGGCTCGAGCCCGGCGGTGCCAGATACTGCACCTCCACGTGCTAACACATGCCCCGCTGAAGCTCCTGTCTGAATAAACAAGGAAGACGGATGGTGCGAGCGGGGAGATTCGCTGACACAGCCCGGCTCACTAGCTGCCTTGGTGGCATGCTGCTGAGCTGAGCAGCTCCCTAGCACTTAACATGGCACAGAGCAGTTGCAGCAATTACCTTATTAATTTTTTCCTGGTTTATCTGAGCCATTTGAACCAGTCCTTTTTTCCCCCTGTGCTGGAGGATGCATATTCTGGTGACTGAAACCCAGCTGGCCATTTCCTGGGATCACATCCTTTTGCATGGCACGGTTGGGCATTGGGGTGTTCTCTCTTTTCCTGCCAACATCTTAAAACATCATTGGCTGTTTCTGCGAGTCACCAACATGGGCAAACCTCCCTTCTTCCACTGTTGACATTGCTTTTTGTAGAGCCACATGGCTCAAGCACAGGGTGAACAGAGTCTGTATGGGTTTTCCTCTCTCACATCACCTGCTTTCGCACATTGTGTTGCCTGCGTCTTCCCTTGCCATAACTCTTGCAAGACCAAAATGTGAGACTGATGCAAGTACAAGGGTGCCTGTGCCCTCAAGGGTGACCCACCAGCACCTTACTTTGCTCTTTCTGCTTGCGAAGATGAAACCAGCTGGAGATTCTTGACAAGGCAAAGCAATGGGAGTCACTGTGTTCTCCAGGTGCTGGGCGAGGAGCAGGGACAGCAGTCCCTGAACCCTGCGCCTGGGTCTCTTGAGCCTCCAGTCCAATTAGTCATTTTTTATTTTCCCTTCATATGTTTTTCCAACGTAATTTGGAGCATGAGTTGTCAAGTTTCCCCAACAAGTGTTGCCATAGGAGCCTGTATTTGTTTAGGGCGGGGTACGGGCTCCAGCAGGTTGAGAGGAGGGGGCAATTAGCCCTAATAGGTGTAGAGAGAAACCGAGAGCCTCTCCATCCCCATCCTGTCCCTGTCTCTGTCCTCCCCCCACCTTGCACACAATATCTGGAAATCATTTCAGACCTGTGCAGCCGGGATGGGCAACCCCCCCCCCCCATAATTGTATGGAAACTACAGAAGCGGCGGGTGTTGTTTTGCCAGTGAGTCATGACATATGGAGCAAAGCTCAAGGAAAAACTCCACCGCATGGAAGGCTGCAAAAGCAAATCAAACCCAGAAGAGATCTTCCTTGCCAGCAGCCCAGGCCGGTCCTCTGCCTGCATCCCTGCCCTGGCCCTCCCAGTGCTCAAAGCTGCTTCGTGGCTCAGAGACCTTCTTTGATCACCATCATTGAAGACCCACTGATGCTTTTCAACGAAAGAGGAGTTTTAATCCTATTGCCTTGGTGAAACTGTACCTTGGTCTCCTCTGGATGTGGTTTGCGACAGCAATGATGGGAGCCAAATCCCTTCTTGTTTTTGAGTGAGCTACCTAACCTGGCTGTGCCTCAATTTCCCAGCTGTAGGAAGGTGTACTCTTTCTTGTTCTCTTCTGAGATCTTCTGGGCAAATGCAATCTCTCTGCAGCTGCCTGGATTTGGCCCAGGGACTGTGGCACTGATAGCACAGACAGACTTGGTGGTTTGCTGTAATCCCTGCTGCTACTTCCTAAAGTGACATTAGCCTGTGCTGAGTCCATTTCTGTTCCTTGTGAGTCACGATGACAAAAAGCCACATCAGTTCCCTGGTTTTGGCATGGCTTTTTCAAGTGAATTACTGGCATTATTACCAGTTGTTGGCTTCAGCACAGTGGATACAGGGCTATCATGGTCCAGTGACATTTTTCAGCTGGCTGTCATTTGGTTTGAGGGTGCTACAGGCTAGTCTCCATCAAAGGCTGGGTCCGGGTATTTTCTGAAGCACTGTTGTCATTTGGGACCACCAGATCCAGTGAAACGAGTTGGCTGCTTCCATGAGCAAAAGGGTGGCCATGTTTCCACCAAGAGCCCTTTCTGATGACAGCAGTCCTCCTGGAGATTGGCCATGGTTGCTGGGCCAGTAGCTACTATCACAGAGCCTGGAGCACGAGAAGCATTTCATTACTAATCACTCGGTTAATGAATGGCCTCTCCGTTCTGTTAGCACATTCAGTTGTTGCTTGGCAGCGCTGATGTGTATCTGTGATAAATAAACCTCGGCTGCAGATCGTTCCTGACAGTTCATTGCAAGCGCTTCACATGCACGTTGTTTGGTTGCACCAGTCACACAGCATTGTTTCTCAGCCCTAGTTGGCTGCTTCTCAGCCCCAGTTGCTTGTTTCTCTTCTCTGATCAGATGACTCATGTAACTAAACAACAATAAAATGGATTTCTGAATGGCTGCTTGTGCCATTTAACATTTCTAGACAGATAGCTATTCTGCTGCGATAGCTTTCTGTTTCCGCATTAGAGCTGAAAGTAAAGAAGGCTTGTTACTGATGGAACGTTTATCTGAGCTGCACCAAGGCAATCTGGGCTCTGCAAATCCCCAGTTGTCCTGGCAGACACGACAGTGCAGCAAAGGGCGCTGGGCTGTGTCATGCAAAGAGGAGCCATCATAATTTTGGCAATGCAAAATGCCCCACCACTCAACCAATACGATTACCTTACAGAGGGTGGGATTTGGGCCATGAAGAAGAGAAACAAGAGGAAGATGGGCAAGACTGAAGCTGGAATGTGGCCACATTGCCAATATTTCTGGTTATCAGTAGGCTGGTGCCCTCTCTGCTCAATCTAGAGTTGGATTTTGCCTGCAGGGAAAGAGTGTTTAATGAAGATCCCTTCTGTTTGTCCCAGCTGGCCAACAGACAAGTAGCCTTGTAGTCCAACCTGGCAAGGTTTGGTGGAGCCATGTGCTGTGGACAGGGCTAGAGTCTCCAGTGGAGAGTCTAGAGGAATTTGGAGACATGTTCCTCAGGGTCAGAGCCAGACCAAGAGTATTCTGTAACAGGCAATAATCCTTGCAACCAGTGCTTGCCAATGCTTGGCTTGGCTTGAGTGCAAGTACTTCTGGGATACTCTTGGCCTTGCTGAACCTTTCTCATAGTCCAACAGAGATAAAGCACCTGCCTTCCTGAGATTGATCCTCTAGCAGGATGCTCTATTGATCCTTATAAAAGCCTCTTGGCACTTAGCTGCCCAAGTCAGGTCACCAAGTTCAACTTCAGAGCCAAGCTCTTCGGGAGGAGATGTGTTGGAGAGAAGAGTTGGATCAGCTTCTTACAGAGCCCTGCCCCAGCTTGAGAGCAGAGAGCTGGATTACAGTGAGAGTGGTGTGAGAAGGTGGATGAGCAGATGAGGTGGTGAACTCACTCCTAGTTGGGTAGCACTGGACTCAGTGGAGAAGCAGAGTGGGATGGGGATTGGGACTTGTGACATTCAGGTTGGTGCCCTCTCTAGCAATGTGGATTTGCTTTCTCGCTTCCTGACACAATTCCCTGATCCTTGATCTACAGCTGCTGCCCTCTAAGCACCCGCTCCTCTGTACACATCAGCTGGGATATCAGTCTTCTGGTGTCCTTTGGCTTTGAAGAGGGGGTTGTGTAGGGTGGAACTAGGCCTTGAACCTTGTCAGAGGTGCACAGGGGCCTTGCTGAGGGCCCGGGATCTCTGTTTTTGGGGGGAACTTTCCGCTTTTGAATAACCCTTTCAGCAATGACTCATTTCTCTGCCTAGCCCTTCCAAGCAGACGGCTGGTGTGACACCATCAACAACCGGGCATACTGCCAGTATGATGGGGGTGACTGCTGCTCCTCCACACTGTCCTCCAGGAAGGTAAGTGAGCATTTTTTGTGACTCTGGCCAGGATTTAGGATTAAGCCATGCTCTTTGGCTTTGCTGGCTGTGGAACCAAGCCTGCAATGCACTTCTCCCACAAACAGAGAAAAAACCCATGTTTTTAAACCAAAGCCAGCTGAAGCTGATAGACCTCATCCCACTGATTAGAGCGGGGTTTGGAACCCGGCCAACAGGACTGAAAGCTCAGCCTAACTCCCACTGAGGTTCACGGGATTCCCTCTTATTTTGGGAAACGAGTCCCGAAGACTTCCATAGAGCGTAGTGCTAGCCATGGTGAGTCAGAAGTCACCTTGTTGTATAATTGAGCAATCTTAGGGGATTTTTTATCTGGTCCATTGGTTTCCGCTATGGGCTGTCTTTCCATCCCAGTTCTCCTGGGGAGGGAAGGAGGGAGGAATAGTGTAGAGGGAGCAACTTGGTGTTGGGATTGCACAGATCCTTCTTTGTCTCCCATCACAACCTCCCCTCCCACCTAACTTGCTATCCAGCACTCACAGCCCATCCTTCCTGAGCATATCCAACAGCAAAACAAATCACAGGGCATGAGATAATTTCTCACTGCAAAAATATGTGAATTTGGATCTTGTCATCTTTGTTGTGGAGCTTGAATCATTTTTCCTTTCATCACGCATACACACACAGAGAAAAGGAAAAATAAAATCCTGGGAAGATCCAGTTGAGATAGGAGAGAAAAGGCTTTACACCCAGGTGATGAGTGAAACCTCCACAGCGATATCATGACATCTTGGAGCAAGGCATGGGTCTCAGGAGGTCTGAGACTTCTGGATCTCTGGCCAAAATAAAGGATGAGTTCCAAGTAGAAGGTGGGGAAATTCAGTCCCATAGCTCTCAGGAGACCCAGCCCCAGCTTGAATTCCCCACAGGTCCCAGATCTCTCGTGGCACAAGCCTCCAGCACTTTGCTGTTAAGGCAAATGCAGGAATATGGGGTTCAAACACCAAACAGGCTCCAGCCTCTCACTGTCCCAGGCGGTGAAAAGTCAAATGTGCTTCTTCAGTAAGGAAAACTCCTGGCTCTGAGCCTGGTTTGTATTAAAACCTCTGGAGGAAACGGTTTCCTCAGCTCCCATGGCCCATGACTGGGCAACTGTCAACCGGGAGCCAGATGCTCTGGTGACGTCTTCCCACTTTGCTCTGCTGCCACCAGCTAAGGTGACATAAGCTTGCTTGGCTACATTCAGTTGTTGTAGAGAAAGCAATGTGCAATGAGCCTCTCTACCTTCATGGGGTGTCTCAAAGCAGCACAGCTTGTGAGTGACCCTAGACAGACTCACTGCCTGCCCCACTAAAGACCGTTCCTGCTCATACAGCATCCAGCCTCCCTCGGTTTTCTTAATGCATAATGCATAAGATCTGTATGCATTTACCCTGGCTCCTACATCGCGTAGCATGGAGGCCACACTTTGCAGGTGGGAGCTTGGTGGAGTTCCTCCAAGAGGTGCAGAAGATAAGGCTATGCTACCTTCATGATTTGCTGAGCCTGGAAGAGCAGGAGTAGCTTGAAGGACAGGTCCATGGGCTCAGACATGGACAAGGTGGACTTTCCAACAGGGACCAAAGTAAAACTGAAATCTAGAGGTGCCTCACCACTGCCAACCCTAGGCCAAATGGCTCACACCCACCAGGGGAGACTTCTCCCCAGGGTCTGGCATTTGGGGCACAAGACTCAAGCTGAATCTTGGTTGGAAAATTTGAAACACAAGTTAACAGAAAGGAAATTACTAAGAATAAAATTCAGCCAGGGACACTCCATATCAGAGCTCATCTCTCAGCATCTGTGGAGCTTGACAATCTCCACAATGCCACCAACATCAGGGTGTAGTCCAAAGCATGTCTGTCTGTATCGGGGTGGAGAGGGCTTGCAGAGACTTTGGGGTGCTGGCAGGCCAGGGAGCTCAAAGCAGAGACTTACATCCCCCTTTGGTCCCCCAGGTCATCCCGTTTGCTGCTGACTGTGATCAGGATGAATGCACGTGCCGTGACCCGGCAGCCGAGGAGAACCAGTAGTGGCACCACGAAGAGCCTCTCTCGGTCAGGCGAGCGCCGGAGGAGCGAAGGGGCAGCAATGGGGGCCGCTGGGGAATGGTGGGCTGTGAGGGGGTAGGAGGTGTAAGGAAGAGCCGGGCAGGGGGATGGTGACTGTGCACGGAGGGGATGGGTCAAGGCCACCTAGTAGCCAGCAGGCTGTGGCGCGGGAGGGCAGGCGTGTGGTGGTCCCCTCCCCATCGTTGCTCCCTCCTGAACCCAGTCGGGACACGGGAGCCCAGTGCACGCTCAAGGGGCTCAGCCAGGGGTCCGTCACCGCCTCAGCCACATGCTGGGCTGGGGTCCACGCCAAGAGCTCAGGCACTGCCATGGACGTTTGTCCTGGTCCAGCATCTGGGTGTCTGTCTTTTTCACTAGGCTCTGGATTTTGTCACTATTTACCCTCCTCTGCTGTACAGGCTTCTTTTAGCAAGTTTGAGGTAGTTGTGATCTCTCTGCAAATATTTAAACTTAATTATATATATATACATATATATAATATATATAAATATATATTATATTTTCTTTGCTCTTGATGAAGCTGAGAAAGGATATCCTTTGTCACACACCCATGCTGCTGTGAAGTACAAACCATTGGGAAAAGCACAGATTGGGGCAGGAGGAGCAGGGAATTTCCTCTTCCTTGCTGAGAAGGAGCTGGAAGGAGGACAGAGAGAGAAGCCAAATACCCAGGCCACGCCAGGAAAGAGCTTCCCAGGCAGGCGGCGTGGCAGCTGCGACCTCAAGGTGCTCTTAGCATCTTGCAGGCACCAAGTTTTGCCCTTGGGATTTGCCAGTGCTATGCCTTGCTCTGCTTAGGATTCTGGGTCAGGATTTTGAGGTTGAGAAGAAACGCTGCTGTGCCCTTGCATCACCCCAATGAGCATGACAGATTTGGTGAGCACTGCTGCCCTGAAGGCTATTGCAGCCACCCGTCACCAGTTATTTTAGAGCCCTCTGGGAAGGGTTACGTGTCCATGGGGATTGCTGCATGGTCAGTAGGAGAAAACACATGCAACGGTCCCTCTCTACCTTACTCACCCTGGCCACTGCTCACCCAACTAGATGAGGGATATAGTGGGCAACCCAGAGTAGCTGCGTAATGCTCTGAATGAAGGATGATGAGGTGGTCCTTCTTTTCTTTCCCCATGTCTCATTTCCAGACATGAGCTTCAACAGTGTTGCCAGCAGTTCTTGGAGGAGACAAGACCCTGTAATGCAAGGAGAGCCAGGACCCAAGCAACCTGTCAGGAGACTTTGAGCATCACCTTTTCCCATTGAGATTTCCCTTATTATTAACTCTGTGGCCAGACCCATCATGGTGGACATACAGTTGCTGACTTTCACGAGTCTCTTGCTCCTGTAGGCTCTTAGTGAAAATCTTCAGATTCACTTCTAGCCCCAAAGAAGCCAGCTGGAAACTTTGCCTCCCATAGTTGATTCCCAGAAGCTCAGCTTGGCAGCTTGGACACAGCCCCATAGAGGCAGCGGGTAGGGAAGGTGCCTGGCTCCTGCTGGGGTTATTGCTGATGGTTTTGTGCTGCAAAGAGGCAGAGAAAAGGGATAGAAAGAGGAGAGCAGAGAAGGGAACACAGACTAGGAGCACGGACACCCCGGTGTGCCCTGGTGCAGCCCCAGGACCAAGAAAACCAAGGCTGCCCGGCTGCATTCTCTCCGCATGGCCTGTGACAGTGGAGCCAGGCTCCAAGCCAGGGTTTCTCCAGCGCAAGAGCAATGGAGAGAGGGTGACACAGTGTGGAGAGACAGGGGATTTTCAAGGCATCCTTTGGCTTTCGCTAGCTCCCCCCCACACCCTTTTTGTCAAGCATCTCCTAACGTTATGTTTGACTAGAGGGCAGGAGTAGGGGCAGAGGTGCTTGGACATCCCACCAGCGTCCAGGCAGGAGATGCCTTGTCCTTCTCCAAGCCCTTTCCTGACCCGAAGTGTACCCATCGCCCCATGGTGGGTCACCTCCTGCCTGCCCTGGCCTAGACAGGGATCCAAAGGAGGGGGCATGATGGGCCCTGTCTCCTCCTGCAGTAGGGACATACTGACATTTCTGTTCCCATCATGCACAGGTGACAACAACCGGGGTTTTCACCCAAATGCACTGTCATTTTGGCAGAGCGATGCAATTTTTTGACAGCAATCAATTTTTCAATAAAAAAACCCCGCCAAAATAACGAGGAAATTTTTAAAAAAAGCCCTTTGGGACTCTTCTGGCCCCGATGCCCCCCAGAAGGTGCAACTTGGGCAGCTCCACCAGTGCAGGGAAGGGGAAATTCAGGGGTTTCGGCACAGCAGCAGTGGGGGGCATGGCAGCCCCCCGCCGGTGGGGATGTGGGATGAGGGTGACACGCAGAGGGAGATGTGAGAATTTCAAGTCCCAGCATCTTGTGATGCCGAACCCTTCCCTGCTTCATGTCAGCATTACCTAGATGCCTATGTGTTTAGATGCCAAATTTTTACCCCTTTAGCATGAAAATCCTGGTCTCGGCAATGGCTCATCCCTGCTCACCAGTGGGTGCAGGGAAGGGACCATGCCCCATGGATAGGGGAACCGGGGGGGAGGGGGGGACGGGGTGGAGGCGCTGGCTTGGCTGACAGAGGTTTGTGCTTCTCATGAACGGATAGCTTCTATGTACCGAAATATTGTTCTTCTATAGCGACACTGAGCGGTTTTTGTCCCCTTTAGGGTTTTATTCACAACGGAGGCTGCTGCTATTTTTATTTTTTTGTATTTGATAATTATTTTTTATAAAAATCTATGAAAAATAAATAATCTTCTCATCCTCCACCTCTTTTGCCTCCNCCAAAATAACGAGGAAATTTTTTTAAAAAGCCCTTTGGGACTCTTCTGGCCCCGATGCCCCCCAGAAGGTGCAACTTGGGCAGCTCCACCAGTGCAGGGAAGGGGAAATTCAGGGGTTTCGGCACAGCAGCAGTGGGGGGCATGGCAGCCCCCCGCCGGTGGGGATGTGGGATGAGGGTGACACGCAGAGGGAGATGTGAGAATTTCAAGTCCCAGCATCTTGTGATGCCGAACCCTTCCCTGCTTCATGTCAGCATTACCTAGATGCCTATGTGTTTAGATGCCAAATTTTTACCCCTTTAGCATGAAAATCCTGGTCTCGGCAATGGCTCATCCCTGCTCACCAGTGGGTGCAGGGAAGGGACCATGCCCCATGGATAGGGGAACCGGGGGGGAGGGGGGGACGGGGTGGAGGCGCTGGCTTGGCTGACAGAGGTTTGTGCTTCTCATGAACGGATAGCTTCTATGTACCGAAATATTGTTCTTCTATAGCGACACTGAGCGGTTTTTGTCCCCTTTAGGGTTTTATTCACAACAGAGGCTGCTGCTATTTTTATTTTTTTGTATTTGATAATTATTTTTTATAAAAATCTATGAAAAATAAATAATCTTCTCATCCTCCACCTCTTTTGCCTCCTTGCTTTACCCAAGGAGGGGCCAGGCTGGGGGAGCGAGGTGGTTCGGCTACTCCCAGCACCTTTGGTCCCACACACCTTCCTCTGCCCCAAACTGGGTTCTCCCAGCCACTCCCAGTGCTGTCCCAGTCCAGTGGAAGACCTCCTTTGGGTTGGACACACACACACACATCCCTCCAATGCTCTCCTTGTTCAATGCTGCCACCCAGGCAGATTTGCTGTGCCACCAGTTGCAAGGACACTTTTGCAGATGGTCTTCTGCTGCTTATGCCACAAACTGGTCCATTGTCAATCACCTTTTGTAATTAACCCACCTTAAAGGTAGGAATAATATGTGTTTCTCTGTGTGTGTGTGTGTGTGTGTGTGTTTGCGCACACTACCTCCCTGGGGACAGGGAGCAGAGGGTGTCTCATGCCAGAGCCAGAGAGACATGCCAAGTGGCATCCTGGCAAGAGAGTTAAAACCAAAGACAGTCAAAATATTTGCTCAAAGATTTTGGTGTTTTTTTTTTTTTTTTTAAGCAACCAGATAAGCTGTGTACATATGGACTGGGAAACACCAGAAAGCCCTGCACAAGGTAGGCGGCAGCTCATGGTGTCCAGGCAGCCTGCTCCAGCCTCCCCATCGTATGGTGGTGAGCCCAAGGCACCCATCTCTGCTTCAGTGCACCACCAGCATGAAGCATAACAGGGACCAGGGCAAGCTCATGCCATAGTACCAGCTGAATCCCCTCCTGTGGACAGCCCCAAATCCCACAAACATCCTGTGTCACCAAGGCAGGGGACATCCACGGGGTCCTTGTGGGTTAGGACTTCACCTCAAAGATGCCCACAGCTGCTCTACTCTACCCAGTTGGCCAAATGAGTGTTTCTAGTGCTCTGGAAAATGGGATTTGCAGCTTTTGATGAAGCAGCCTGTTCTGTGGAGCCTGCTGCAACCACAGCCTTGCATGTCCCCCAGCCATACCTGGGCATCCCTCCAGGACCAGGGGCACCTGGAGCATCTGGGCCAGGTTTGAAAGTCCCACCCCCCCACACGCTGGAAGGCTATCATGCCAGTGGCATGAGGAGGGACAGCATGAAGTTTGTCCCCCTAGGAGTCTTTCCCTGTTGCAGTTTCCAATTCCCAGTGCCCCACCAGCCAGCCAGGTCTCCCATGGTGCATGGTACAGAGCCACCAAGGTCCACAGTGGCCACAGCTGGTGGCCACGTCTACAGCAGAACCAGCTTGCCCTGTGGCTGCTTTCTCAGGGCCCGCAGGGTGGTTTAATGGGATAAAATACTGCTTTTTCTAGACTTTGGGGAAAGAGAATTGCATGTTTTCTTCTTCCCGCTGCTACGTTTTCCACTGTTCAGGTTTTTTTGGTGTATACTTTATGGGCAAATTTTTCCCCCCTTTTTAAGACAGTTTCACCTGCGCAAATCAAATGGCCCTGAAAAAAGTCAGATTGGTTTCCAAGAGCAGAAGCAAGCACAAATAGCATCTAAGAAAGTCCAGGATGCATTTCCAATGGACTAGTTCTGGGGACATTTCAAGCCTCTCCCCCCCATCAGACAGGGGCAAGATGGTCCCTCAAGGAGCTCCTTTGCTGTTTCGCAGCTCAGCGCAGGGTTTGAAAAGGCCAAAGCCATGCTAGGAGCTATTTCTCTTTCCTTCACCATGCACCTTGCTTGCAAGCTACAGAGAAAATGAGTCACGGCTGAGCAAGCGGAAAGATTGGAAAGAACTGAAAAACACAAGCGCTTGGAGTGGGTTGGGGGCCAGGGGGCTGCTGGGCCCCAGGCAGCAATGCCAATGCTACAGAAAGCAATGAAATCCCAAATTTCCTCCTGCAGGGCTGACACGAGCATGTCCAGGGCGCCGGAGAGGAGCGATGGGCTGAGAAAATGGAAGGAAAAGCCCCTAACACGGGATGCCCTCTGCTGCCCTGGGGGCTGGGTGAGCAGGGAGCACCCTGGGACAAGGAGCTGCCCCTGCCATCCCCAGGGTGGCTGGGGGGGCCCAGCAAACCCTCGGTCTTTCTGGCTGCCTGTGCTGGAGCAGCTGGGGATGCACAGGGGCATGCAGGCGGGGCTGCAGGCAGGGCTGCCCCAGTGCTGGTCCTTGCACCATGTCCGGAGGGTCGGCTCTGGCATGGAGATGGTCAAAAGCCAAAGGGGTTGTACTCCTGCTGGGGAGAGTCAAATCATCTTGAGTGTCCCTCCTGGTTATCTTAGGTTTCCCTTGTTTTGTCTTTAAACACTGGTCCCTCATGTCTTTAAACCCTGCACCCTCTTCTTCTAGCTATCTCTGATGGCCACGTGCCTCCCTTTGCTCCGCACCAGTCTCCCCTTCACTTCTGGTCTTTGCATGGACTCTCTCATCACTCCCTGGAGGAGGAACAGCATCTCCTGGTGGCATCCGATGTCCTCTCTGGGGCAAAGCTCCCCAAATCATGCACTTCCACTGGGGCTAGATTTGCTCCCATAAAGGCCAGAGCATTAAGGGGCTTCACAGCCCCAAGCAACCAGGACCCCAGTTGTAGGTCTTGCATTTAAATGCAAGTCTATGGCAGTAGCCAAGTGATGAGTTATTTTCCCATCCCATCCCCTCCTTTCTGCCAAACACCCAACCTCAAGGCAAGAGATGCCAGCCCCTGTGTCCCCAAGATGAGGGGGACATGCCGTTGAGCAGGGTGGTCGCTCTTTCAGCAATACAAACCGGATCTGAAGAGCTTTGTCAGCTGTTACAATGGAGGAGACCACACAGTCAGTCATTAAGAAACAGGGCAGCGACCAGGATCAGGAGGAACACAGTGACTTGTGTGAGGGCTCCAGCAGCACCATGTCATTTGTGCATGCACTGAAATGCAGAAATCCCTGCTGGTACCTGCTTTCTGAGGGTGAATAGGGACCACCGGCCAATGGCAACCCTTCCAACATGTACACACATTACCAAACCCTTCCTTAAAAGCTGCCATTTTTTGTCAGCTGGTGATACACCTTTTGCAGTCCACTTCCTTTATGGGGTGGCTTTCTCCAAACCCCTATTGCTTGCAAGCCATATGACCCCTGAGGAGATTTTGCTCTGGTGAAGGTCTGATGAGCTAGCCGTGCCGAGACCTTCTTACACAGCAGCTCAGGCTTGTGACTGCACGCCTTGCTGCCACGCGGCCCCTCTCCTCCTCCTCCTTCTCTTCCTCCTCCTCCTCCTCCTCCTCATGTCTCGTTCCACAGCCATGGATTATTGTGCAATGAGTTGGTGGCAGCCACAGCACTTAACTGCACGGAAAATAGCAGAAGGAAAGTATTGGGTGTATTTTTAGCTTATTTTCCTGCAATTTAGCAGTGGGAAGAGAAAAAAAAATAAAAATCAAGTTGTTCCATGAGACGTAATGAAGTCTGGTTTCCTATGGATTCGAGCGCTACAGCCCCTAAATCCCCTCTTTCCCATGTCCTCCCAGGCATCCTGTCTGCCCGCCCACAGTAATCCCCAGCTGTCCCGGGGTCTCCCACCCATCTGGCAGGGCAGGTGACAATACACTCTGGGCTTGGCCAAGGGGCCAGCCATTACAAGTGCTGGTGGCCTGACCATGAGACACAACACTTCTCTGTAAGTGACATTAAAGGCATCCTTTGCATCTCTCATCTGCTCAGGCACTGATTTTTGCGTCCTTCATAGGATATTAGTATTCTTGATGCTGCTAGTCCTCTGTCAAAAGACTGCCAGATGGACCAGGAAGTTCTCAGGGGGTGGCTGACTACCAGGCAGCACCATCCCATCCACCTTGTACCCTAAAAAGACAGGCTGAAAGGAGCTCTTTTTGACTCTGCTCCCAAATTTCCAACACCCACGGTGGTTTGCAAAGCAAGGACTGAGAGCCCCTCATGGAGGGTATGTAAATGCAGTCTTCCCCCCAAAACCCGAAGGTACCTGCAGGCATGCTGACATTCCCACGCCCAGTAGAGCAGGTAGGTGAGGCGAAGTGCAGGACACAGCTCTGGCTGTGTGTACTGAGTAGTTTGGGACTTGGCTAACCCAGTGGGCAGACAGGCTAATGCTAAACTTGTGTGAAGACGCACCCGAGTTCAAAGGCTGGGAGTGTTTCATCCGCTACCAAAAGATGACATCAACTGGACCAAAACTATAAACAAACACTCCAGTTTGCCAGAGCCACGGATTACTAACAGCTCCGTTTAATAGTCAGTTAAATTATCATCTGGAGTTTTACATAGTGTTACAATGATTTTTTTTGTTGCTGTTGTTTAAAACCTTTTTTTTTTTTTTTAAAGTAATCCGGAAGGGTTTTATGTTTCTTGCCGCGTGGCTATCTCACCCTAAAGCACCCTACTTTCAATCTACAGTAGTAAAACGTCACATTAGAGTTTTAATAGAACATCAAGGAACATGAATTGTAGCCATCTTTGTAAAGAAAAGGACCAAAACATCTTTATATGTTAAATAACTCCACAACAAGTAAAAGGTAGTAATGCTATTACAGGAGTACGGGTGTAGCAAAGAAAAGATAATGACCCAGAGGTTCATCTCAGGTGAATGATCGCTCAATTAATTCAGAAATAAAACAAGAAGAGAGGGCGGGGGGCAAGGGAGGTGGCAGAAATGTACAGAAGACAGTCGTCTTCTTCCAGCTTTCGTGTAGTCGCAGCATGGGAAGAACCAGGAGTCCAAGAGAGAAAATACTGTGCAGACCCAACAGTAGGACCTCATGACAGATGTGGACAGTGTCAGCTCTGCAAGGAAGGGCACGCCTCGGGGCTTGCCCATGGCTATTTTGAATGAGCAAGCCCCACGCAACACATCTCACCAAGGCCAGGTCTGCAGCCATGGTGCAACCACCCCGGCTCCGGTCTGGGCCCCCATGGCAGGCTGTTGGCACTTGTCTGAGATGGGGTCATGTGTTAATTGAGGGGTTTTGGCAAGAAAATCCAAGTTCGGGCAAAATTTTGAGTTGCAAAGCCAGAGCCAGGAAACCAAGAAGGAAACCTTCACAAAGCCACAGCCATCGTGAAAACGGCCCTGCAGACATGCCACACCGGCAGGACCTGCTGGCACAGCAGGTGCAGCAACACCACAGTGGTCAATCAAGTGGAGCACAGCCCCACCAGCAAACTGCGTGGTCCATCATGGCATGGGGATGCTGAATCATGTCCAACTGTGCAAGGGTGCTGCTGAAGGACCTTGGACCTCACCTTCCGGGGTGGTCCATCTCCCAGGGCACGGGGAAGTTGGGGCCAGGGGAGAAGAGTCCAGCCCAGCCAGCTGATGATGCTGTGGGGTTTTGGTTGACCACACAAGGGCTTTGAAATGTGAGCGCAGAAGCAGAACAGAAATATCTGCAGAGCCCTAGTGCAAATTTTGGGGCCGGATGAAAAAGTAACGTAGGCAGGTGTGAACGAGTGGGGTGTCCAGGGTTTTCCTGGCAGCATCGCAGCGAGTGGCTGGCAGACTGCACCGCTCCCGTCCCTGCTGCTGTACCTAGTAAGCAATAAAAGAGAGGAGTCTGCTACCCAAAGGAAAACAGTCTGTGTTTCATATAAAGGCCACGTAAGCAGTATTACTTGGCGAGCAACCAACTTGCGTCTGGGCCAGAGCAGCCTTAGTTCAAGCATCCCGCCGAGGCATTGAGCGGAGGTGCCCTTTGCCCATCCCTGGATGGCTGCCCGGCTGGAAGTTAAAAGTTGTCTCAGTGTCCGCTGGGAGAAGCAAGAGGATAAACCAAAGCATCTTGGCCAAGATTGCCGGTGGCTGAAAGGAAAAGGAGCAAGGGCTCAGTATGGATCATCTGCCCATGCATACCTGTGCATGGGGGCGGTGCTGGTCTTGCTCTGAGCTCCAAGCCCTCAGCAGCAACAGGCACATCAAAATATAAGGAGAAACATGTGAGAAAAAGCCAGAAGGATCCGGTAGACTTCTTTCTTGTAAAGAGCAGGTGTTTGCCCAAAGACCCCTCCCAGACACATTCCTTACAGAAATGACACTGGGGTGCCCAGGTAATACTGAGTGCTGGCAGCTGTTCCCAGCTGCTCCCTCATCCAGGCCAGCTGCCCCTGGAGGAGACATCTGTCTGCCCATGAGAAGGGAAGAGCAAAGCACTGTGTGGTCCTGCAGGAAGATACTGAACTGCTGTTGAGCAAATACTGTGATGCAACACTGTCTGCTGT
This sequence comes from Anarhynchus alexandrinus, assembly GCA_008711295.1. Taxonomy (NCBI): domain Eukaryota; kingdom Metazoa; phylum Chordata; class Aves; order Charadriiformes; family Charadriidae; genus Anarhynchus; species Anarhynchus alexandrinus. Next base: position 3,006,645 of record VUYV01000113.1, read on the forward strand.
GACTGGCTGTGGACCACAGCCACCTCCCTCGCAGCACCACGCAAATATTCAAGCCATGTCCTTGGCAGGTAGCAGGAGGAATGAGGCAGAAAATTGTAAGAGACAGGCTGAAGATTGCTCCTGCCAAGACTGAAAATAAATGAAAAGGAAATTTCTTTCTCAAGAGGCATCGTAAAAATCCCACTGTAGGGCTCCTGGCTTGTCCAGATCAAAGGTGCACAGCTGGCAAGTCCAGAGATGCCTCCTCTGCAAACAAGGCTGGAAGCTGAATCTAAAAGGAAGCCATTTGCTGCCTCCAACACCATCAGTGGTAACAGGGTTTTCAGGAACAGTTTGCTCTGAACTGAGCCCAGTGTCCCAGGACAACCTCAGATCTCTGGTTTAAAAAAAAAAAAAAACAACAGTCACCAGTGAGAGCTGCAGATGTGAGCCTGAAAATGGGCAAGCAATGCCCCCAGAAGTCATGCCACACCACTGAGCCTTCTCCAGGACCAGGACTTCCGGGACCACCCTGCACCACCACATCAGGGTACACTACACCCTACTCCCCTCGCCATGCAGAGATTGGGCTACGCCACGGTTACAGGGCAGCTGGTGCAGAAGGCAGCCTCAACTGTGCCATCTGGGTGCTGCTATCTCAGCTGGGGCTCTCCTGAGCAGCAGTTTGACATTGCTTTGAAGTCACCATTATGGTGGGTAAAAAAAAAAAAAAGAAAGAAGGGATTTTTAAGTTGACTTCCAAGGAATTTAGTCCCACAAGAAGAAAGACCATGATGTTCAGCTGACCACTGGCCCTGAGGCCAAGCTGCCTTTGCTCTGGAGGACTTTGCATCCTGGAACAAATGTGGGCTTTGACCATCACAGAAGAACCTGAGGAGATGGGGGTCACCAACACCCCTCTCCCCTTGCCCCAGGCAATGATGCCCCAGTCCCGCCCTGCAATGGCACCATCAATCAGCTAGGTCTTGTCCAGACCTCATGCTTTACAATTGCAAAAAAACCCCAAACACATCCCTCTCGGTTGCCCAGTAGCTGTTTTGCTCTAGCCATAACCACTAGCATCTCAACCTGACCTGGATGCCCTGCCTCCTTTTTCCCAACCCTGCATCACTTTCTCTCCCTTCACACCTGTGTCACCTTGTTTCTCCCGTGACCAGTGTCCCTCACCCTCGGGGATGGCCCCACAGCCAGGGCAGGGATGGGGCAGGCAGATAGGGCTATGCCCTTCCAACCTGCCCCCTTCACTGATGCTGAGGAACCTCTTGGCAAAATGAATAAAACAAAACCAAGGAAACTGGGTCCCACAAGACTTCTAACTAGAAAGGCTTTTGGCCAAGTCAAAGAAGAAACTAATACTGAGTCAGTCCTGCACAGAGCAGCCGGTTTCACTCCCCAGTCCAAATTTTTGCCTCCAGAAACATCAGCGACACCCTCCCCCCACCATGGGTCCATGTATAAAACCCTCACAAACGCCCGTGGGAAGGCCAGCGTGAGAGCAGGTGCCCGCAACCCTCAGAAGTCCTTGTCACCATAGTCATTGTAAAGGACACTCAGTGTCTGCTCCTCGCAAGTCTTCTTGAGGTCCCGGCTGAGCTCTGACCAGTCGAGCCCGTAGGGCTTGATCTCACTGTAGCGGCAGGCAAGGTACTTGAGGGATGAGCGCTGGAGGCTGATCTTGGGCTCTTGCAGGAGGCCATTGCACCAGCTGCTGAGGTCCCCCAGTTGCGAGAGGATAAGGCCGGCTTTCCTGCAGCGAGGGCAGGCAGGGGGAGATGGCAGGGGAGACACACAGCGAGGGGGCATCCGGGGCAATGGAGACAACATGGGGGGTTGGCAGGAAGGGCAGGAGGAGCGTATGAGGAGAGAAAAGCAAAGATGGTTAAGGACACCATGGGAGCTCCTGGACAGAGAAAAGACAATGCAAGAGCTGGGCATTGAGGAGAGCAGACGAGCAGAGCCTGACCCTTCCAGGATGAGGAGGGACAGTGGGACTGGGAGGACACACTAGCCCCATGGTAGCACTGCAAGTCTAAATGCATGCAGGAGCAGCCCCTACCTGGGTCACAGGTGCCCACACCACCACGGTGGTGCTGGACCTGCTGCACTGGTCTTGGGACTCACCTTACACTTTCCTGCCCTGTCCCCTCTTCTTCTTCCACCCTGTATCATCCCCACAACAAGGCCAGGTTTGCTGAGGGCTTAGTGAGGGGACAGTCACAGGCGTAGCTGTGAAACCCTCGCCACCCTTTGGGACAGACATCATGAATGACTCAAATGGCATCACCAGTCACTGCTGCAGCTACTGGACCCCAAATATAACAGGATGGGAAAGTGGGAGCCAACAGCACTGCAGGCAGTAGGGAGAAATGCATCAGGGAGAAGGCATCAGGCATGACATGTGTGGCCAGCCCGGAGCAGTGTCACCATGTGTATCCTCTCCATGAAGTGCATGTGTTGCATGTCTGGGAACTGAGCTGGTCACTCATGGCTTGGTGTACGACACCTCCATTGACATGGCAGGGCAGGGAAAAGGTGGGCATGCCAGGAGCACCGCTCCCTAGCTGTCGCATGGCAGAGTGGGACACGATGGAGTGGAAATGTGACCATGCGGAGAGGTCGCTGAACACAAGTATGTGTTAGCTTAAAGCTGTGCTCCAAAATGCATGTAGGATGCAGAGGGGAGCATGGGATGAGGTAGGCAGCGACTGCCCAAACCAGCGTAGCAGCAGGACTGCCCCAAAGAAGGGAAGGAAGGAGATTTAGGGAATAAAAAAAAAAAAAACTAAAAATATCATGCCAGCCAACTGCACTAGTGTGGCTTGTGGGGGTCTGCATGGAAGGCTGAAGGTGATATAAACATTATGATCCTCATAAGATGCAGTATCGTAAGATATAAGTACAATAAATGACACTCCTGATACATGACTTGTAATGTTTAGTAGCAGTTTAGGAAATGTGTCTCAAAGGAGAGCGTGCAAACTAGAAAGAGTGCACTGAGGCATACAGCATAGGTTTGATCCAAAAATGCTCTGAGAGAGCAGGGGATGTGGCAGAGCTCCCCAGTTATTTGCACATGCATTTTGCATCTTCCAGTTGCAGAGAGCAAAATGAGGAAAGGCAAGTCATGGCAGTCACATTTGGTAAAGAGCCACAACCCAGCCAAGGAAGACAGGAGAGAAGATCGGGTGACAGATGGAGAAGAGGTCCAGGAGGAATCCATCTTCAGCAGAAGACAGACATGCAGTACTCCTAGGGCTACACAGCCTCAGCGCGGGCTTTTTCTGGTAGCGAGAAAAGTGCTAAATTACCAACCCCTCGTGTTGGGTGAGATATTGTAAGAGCGCAGAGGATCCTGGCCAAATATGACCTCAATTGTGTTCTCTTCTTTTCACGTTTTTCCTCTTAATACTGTGTTTCTAATGCTTTTATCAAGAAAAACAGTTTGTTCAGATAAAATACATTATGTTCATTTTAAACTGGTCTAGCACTTTGGGTCATCTACAGGGAATCTGGCAAATGTGGAGATAATGGGTTCAAATGAAGTGTCTTGCAGGTGAGTATCGCATGTGCCTGGAAACCCAGACAAAAGTTTAAGGGTCTCAGGAGCTGGGCTAAGTTTCCTAACCAGTTTCAAGGTCAGTTTGCGGGTTAGTATACACAGGGAAGAGAAGATACATCCCCTTAGTGGCTGTAACTCAGCATCTATGATCTATTTCTATCTCATTCTATGATCTATTCAGCACGGAGCAGGCAGTGGAGTCACAGATCATGATGCTGGGGGAAAAAACCCTCTGTCACATTCTTGCTTGGATAAGCAGGGGTTGTGTGTGAAGCACACAGTTGTGTTGTGCCTGGTTTGACAGCTAAAGGGTGTGTATACAGACCACAGAGTGACACCCACAGTTCCTCCACACCTTCCTCTAGGACAGGTCCACCAGGAGAAAGCTGCTTGGAGAGGAATGAATTTATTCCAGGCCCAGCCAGAGCCAACCTTGGCTTTCCTGGGAAGGAAACCCTCAAGAGGACCATCACAGTGCAGGTCATGCACAGCTCACCCCTCGCTAGCCAACTTCAGGTGGCTACAGCTCCGAGGGACCAGTCTGGAGCCACCAAGAGGTTGCGCAGCTCTGCAGCCATGTGACACCTGCAGCCCTGGGGCTCACATCCAGACCACAGCAGAGAGGTGCAGGTGCTTAGCACAGTGCTGACTCTGGAAATAGCCATCCAAACTGGCCAGGTCTTCCAGAAGGTAGCAGACCTCTCAATCCTCTTAGTCCCCACACCTAGAAACCTAGGTGAGATGCTGTGATTGCCTCTCTTCCTCCAGCATCACAGGTACCCTAACAGGAATGTTGAATGTGATTCTACATATTTTGGCCCAAAACCCATAGACACCACCAGACCTCACTAGTCTTTGCATCAAATCCTACTTTCACTTATTACTTGCTAGAAAACGACTTGCCTTTCCCTCCATTTCTTCGCCTTATGCAAAATCCAGGGTTCTCAGCAGCCCTTCTTGGACTGGGAAGGAGCGACTCACATTCATAGCCCCAGACAAGTTATCTGCACGCACCCTTGCTTCCTTCAGTCCAGCAGCCAGCGTCTCTGAGAAGGGAGGTGAGCGTGCCCCAAGCGAGCAGAACCAGAAGGCGGCATGGCCGCGTGGAAGAGGAGGGACATAGTAGAGTCAGTCGCGTGGGTCCACATCCAGGACTTCAAAGGAGCATCAGCAACAGTCAAACAAACACTCTGTCTGCTGGCTAAATAATGTCATCTGCAAGTGATTTGTCCTGTCACCACCAGTCTGGATGCTTCGCCCTCGCAGACGATCAAACAGGAGGTCTGCTTTCCAAGATTTGTCATCACCAGAACCCACTGCAGCTGCCTAAATGTCTCTTTCCAAGTAGTGCGAGCTGCAAACACTTCATCAGCAACTTGCGTCATCCCATCCTAAGCACTCCAGCATTTCCGGAGGGTGGAATTAACCCTCTGGCTTGTAGATTCGCACAGCAAATGGTAACATTTGGGCAATTCAGTGGCATTTCTGGCTGCTCCATACCAATGCACCTCTGCCTTGTGGGGCTCAAGGAGGCAGCTTCGACCCCATGTTCTGGATGGTCCTTGGTCTCCTTACTGAGGCAGCGAGCAGCGATGGCAATGCTCAGCCTCGGTGATGGCAGTGGCTGTGTGATGACTCCAGTCTGTCACACAGGAAATTTTATGTAGTCCTCACACAAACCATCACAACAGATGTCAGATGGTCTGTGCAAACTGGATCTGGAAATTTCACATCTGGAAATGGAGATAGAGCGGCATCACCACAGCTGGGTTTGAGAGGAAGGTGAAACATAAATCCAAGCCTGCTGGTCCCAATCGGTGGCGTGAGAATGAAGCAACCTTGGGCAGAGGAGCTGGTGGGAACCTCATCCTTAACAACAAACCTCCATGCACCAGGATGTCACTACTGAGTTTTAAGACTCTGCCTCAAAGAGTTCAGATTTCGTAGAACATATATGGGAAAAAGGAAAGGAGGAGAGACCCCAGCTTTGCCCCAGGGAGTGGAGGATCTCTTGGGAGTTTCCCACCAAAGCTGAACTAAGAGACATGCTTAAGAAACACTAAATCCAGGACAGCCACCAGCTATTTGCTGAGTCTTTCTGACCCCCTAGCAGAGGTTTGGAGGACAGAGAAGGTACACGGAGCATCTCCAATCCTCTGCTAGAATTCCACAAGTGATCACCTGGACAAGTAAGGCTGGAAGACAGCTAGAGAGACTGAAAGACAGCTTGCTGGTGAGACTAGCAAGAGGAGGTGTGGAGCAGGGAGTAAGGTGGAGGCCATGCATTTCATAGATAGGAGCTGTTGCTGACGTACATTTGAAGTAATCCTGATTTCCTGATGGGCTCAAGGCTCTGGTTCTTTGGAGGCCAGATGCTATGAAACATCACTGCAGCCCACACAATATCCCAGCCTAGCTTGATAAACTGACTGGAAACATCCGCGTTACTGGGAAACCATGCGGACAAAAGCAGACATCTAAGGACATGGGGAGAAGGGAACATCTGGCTGCCTCCACAAGCCTGGGGCATGAGGCACCCCATCCCGAGACAGCTGGAGGGGCTGCAGTGACCTGGAGAAGCCTGAAGAGAGGACGTAGTGATCACAGAGGCACGAAGGGACTGTCTCAGCCAGGAAGGACATGGGGTAACCTCTCCCATAACCTGCCATGGAAGATCAGCACTGCCTGGGCACCAAAAATACTCAGGTCCTTGAGATCACCCCACATGACCACAGACATGGATCAAAAGGAAGGGAACACATGTGCAATTCAGGGCTGAGGTCAATGCACCACCTGCTTTGTGACAGTGAGTTCAACACACAGAGATGCATTCAACTCAAGCCAAAGCCCAGGAAAAGGAAGAAAGTCAAGTCTGACCTTGACATGGCCCAGCACTTGTCTGTGTGTTTGCATGCACAACTTCATCCAGCAGCTTCCACAACCAAGCTCTTCTGTGTCACCTTCTTCAGTAGGCATGAAGGTACAACCACCTTCTTGCACTTTATCCCCTCCTTCAATGCCCAGGGCCCTTCTCTAGCAACATGCTCCAACCACACTCCCTCCCTTCTCACCAGCAACAACCTCCATTCTCAAGGTGCACTATTTTTCTGAGACCTTCTGCCCTTTTGCCTGTGGCAGCAGCTACTGAGGGAAAAAGAGAATACTACCCCTGTCCCCTTCTTACCCTGCATGGCATGAAAGGACGAGACAAAACTCCAGAGGCAGTACAGGGCTGGTGAGATGGACAAGGATGACTGGTTGACAATGGTCTACCACTTTTCACCTTGTCTTATGTTTATGGTCCTTCAAGGGAGATGGCTGGGCCCCAAACATATGCACAGTGTCCAGCAAAACAGAAACCCCACTGTGAGAACTCTAAGCTCTATCATCAAACAAATTAATGAGATTTGCCAGAGAACCACCTTCCCAGTGACCAACATCTACAAGGGCTAAGCATGTTGGTGGGCAGGCCTGTTTACCTAGCCAGACCAGCTCCTGAGCCTACCTGGGTCCCAGTTCATCCTCACAGCGCCAAGTGAACTCCCCAAAGCTCTCATAGTGCTGGTTGTAGTGGTAAAGGACTCGGTGCAGGCTGGGGGAACCCAGGTCCAGCAGAGTGTTGTAGGCTGTTTGCTGTTCCTTGCCGCTGGTATAGCCATTGAAGAGGTTGTAGATCTTGTCTGCTATTTCTGGGCAGAAGGACAGGGGATATTCAGTGGGGTGCAAGGGAAAGCATGAACAGAGCCCACCAGGCTAAAGTTTATCTCTAGGGAAACCAAGACCAGAGCCAAGAGTTATGATTTATGTCATATCAAGACAAGGTCCCAATGGAGGAGCAACAGAGTAGATGGCATTCTCTGGACTCAGTCCAGGTTAGGTTCCCATAGTTTGGTCCAGTTAGGAAAAGAAACAGGTGGTGTCCTCAGGTATAGTCAGCGAAATATCATTAGTTTATAAGAAGGCACACAACTGGTGTTTCTTGAGCACAGACACCACCTATGCTATCAGTTGCTTGCTGGGTAGGACAGGCAGGTCTTCTTGGTTGTTTTGGTATCTCTTGAGTGCTTGCTTCTCCACCCATCCTCCCACCAGCTCAGAGTGCCTCTGCATTCTTTTGCAGAAAGGATGTGTGCCTCCCACCTCCTTGCCAACCCTCAACACCATGTGGCAGCACCTGGGACACCACAGGTGAAGGAGATGTTACAGCCCGGACATGAGACATTCATGGGGACATGCTGGAAGGGGGAACTCCCTGTTGATGGTCCCAAGCATCACAGTTCAGCAGCTCCCTCCATCTCACCTTGAGCTTTCACATCATCTACCACGGGGCAGGGGGTTTTGACTGTCACATCACTGGACCTGGAGCGTCTTCCTGTGTTATCAACTCCCCACAGCGTGAACCTGGCCAAGAAGGAAAAAGGTGAAGCTCTGGACTCCCAAGCCCTCGTGCAAACACAGGCAGCAACAGGTAGGAGCACCACAGTCGGGGTGCCAGTGCTGCCACAGGCATGGCACGGGGGAGGCGACTCACATGTAGGTGGTGTCAGGCTCCAGGCAACGAATGATGAGGGAGATGGTGGAGGAGAGCCTGTCAGGCACTTGGGCTGGCATGGCGCAGGGTGACTTGGCGCCAGAGATGATGTCATCCACAAAGCTCAGCACTGTCTCTAGGGAGAGAGGGGAGGACACACCGCAGGTGATGACACAGATGTCCCCAGGGCTGTGGAGAGTTGCTGAGGTCTATGCCCACTACCATGCTGCCATGTGCAGAAGGAGACCAAGGCTTATGCATGGGGTTGAGGTTGGCGCAGAGGTGGACACATTGCTTTTCCAGCAAGGCTCATCACCATGGCATGCAGCTGACACTTCTGCAGCATGGCAGGCAGGAGAGGGGCTGCTTTCTCTTCCACAGGATACTGGATATATTGCAGCATCCCCTTGCAAAGAGGGAGACAGAGGCTCTCCTCCAACATCTCCATCCCACCCTCCCCAGAGAGCACCAATAGAGTCCCTACTCACCTGTCTCCACCTTGGAGTGGTCCATCCTGTCGGTGACTTTCTCTTGACGGAGGAGGTAGTCAACGATCTGCACCCCAATGGGGGGTTCTGAATGCCCCCACTCCAGCACCACCAGTGTGCTGCTGGGTTCATGCACAGTGGAGAGCCGCAGGCTGAGGGGCAATGCCAGCTGGTCAGCATCTCAGGAGGGCAAGGTCCACCAGCCACCCCCACTGCCCACCCACACTCACCCTCACCCATGTCTATCACCACCTTGCTGCTCCTCTGTGCCATAAAAAGGCAGCAAAGCCACCAGGCTGAGGTATGGGAGAGTTGCTGAGGACAACCTCTCCAGCTGGTCCCCATGGCTGGTGCAGAAGACAGCATGAGTGTGTTCTGCCCATGGTTGCCAGTGCCACTCACTGTGCTGTGCAGATTACATACAAATGCACCAGAAATTAGTTGGTTTCTGTAAGGTAGTACCTAGGGACAGTTTTTGCATTACTCTCTCAAAGCAAAAGGGCTTCAAAGCCATTAACCCATGGGAGGGAGTAATCTCAGGACAGAAGTGACTCCCCCTCTCCTACCCATCCTGGCTCTGGGTGTGCTGGTCCCAAGGGCTCCTTCCCTGGGGTTTTGATCTACCGGGATGGATCCAAAATCAGCTCCCCAATCCGCAGCTGAATTCAGAAAAGACACTGCTCTGTACCCTCTGCCTGATTCCCAGGTTCTCCACCCACTTGCAAACCTGTTCCATAAAGCCACCTCCTACCAACGCTTCTTGCCACTACGCCGTTGGCCATCACTGCCTCCCCCCAGACCCACCACACCAAGAGGCCAGGTTGGGCAGGCGTGGAGACCTACATGGGGTGTGGGAGAGGTGCGCAGGTGGGCAGTCCATCAGCCCCAAAGGCACTCGAGTCACAGCGGCACCAGTCCTCGATGACATCCCCACTGCCTGAGCACCACAGCGAGCTCATGGTGGCCTCCTGCAAGAGCTGGGAGAGAGGAGAAGGGGCTCAGCACTGGGCAGGTGAGCTCCCACACTGCTGCCACTCAAGCCAGTGCTCATCCATTCCCTAGTGAGTTCAGTACAGTCCATCCACCCTGGAGAGCAAGGCCAGCCAACAGGCAAGGGCTGCCACAGCTTGACATGATGCTACCAGGGCAAGCTGCCTGTAAAGACCACCCTGATGATGTTCTGCTTCCCCACACACCCACCCCACCCCCTCCAGCCAGCAGCTCCTCACCCGCTGGGTCTGGTTGTTGGTCACCAGCTCGTAGATGGGGGCCGCTTTGGTGACCTCCAGCAGGATGGGCTCGGCCGGCACGTCAGGACCAGAGGCAACATGGCAGAGTGGGCAGGAGGAGGGGCAGCGTCCACGGCTCTGGCACTCCATCCTCACGCCAGCTGCCATGCGCTTGGTGCCTGACTCGGAGAGGCTGGCGATGTACTCGGGGAAGGTGAGCACCTTGGGGTCCCGCTCACGCTCTTCCGACTCATCTGAGGGGGAGTTGCCTGGAGAAGGGGGAAAAACGGGGCACCAGGGTGGGCTCTGAGTCATTGACAAGGGCATGCAAGGGTCCTAGAGCCCTACCTTGTGCCCAGGAGGCCCCCCTATATCCTTAGGAGCTCCCCGCTTGCTCTGTAGGGATGAAATTCCCACTGGTCTTGAGAGCAGGAATCAGGACTGGAAAGTCCACCCTGGCCTCTACTATTGCAGGTCTTTTTGTTTCCCCATTCCTCAGTGTCCCCAGCTCCAGCCCTTCATCTGGCACTAGGACAGGTTACCCTTCCAGCAGGTCCCCATGAGACGGAACCTCCTTGTTGTTACTGGAAGCTCATGAAGGACCTGCCTGGGCTTCTTCTACCCATGCTGAAACCCCCTCCAAAGCCCCCTGACAAACCACTCTGCTGCAAAAGCCCCCCTGGCCCAACAGCTGATTTCTTTGCTGGACTCCCTTCATTCCCAAGGCCCCCATCAAAGGTGATGTGACAGAGCATGTGGCAGACCAGTGAGGATGAGTGTCAGACCAGGGCGCACAGCAATGATGTTGACTTGGTGATTTCCCCTCCCCAAAGGTCTGCAGCCGGCAGCACCAAAGAGCTCAGAATGAGCAGGGAAAACATACCAGTGCCTCATGATGCCCAGAAAGCTCCCGAGATGGCTACAAAGCCACCAAGACTCTCTCCTGCCGGTCCACCCCTCCTGCGCTCAGTCCCCACACAGGGGAAGGGAGATGGGGAGCAGTTCCCTTTTGGGAGCTGGCTCAAGCCTGGCTCCTCCCGTCTCTTCACACTGTCACAGGGCATGATGGAGGTGGACAAAGTTGCAGCTGGGCAAGGAAATGGGGTCTCTCCCTATGGGCTTATCTTACAAAGCACCATCATGAAGCAAAAGAAAATGGTGAGATGGAGGCAGGTACATTTGTTTGGACAACAGAACCCCCAGCCAGACTGTGATGAGGCCGAAGGCTTGTTACCCTTTGCCCCGTGCACATGGGGGAATATCTGCAGGTCCTACCCTGCCAACCCTCAGGCAACCCTGCAACCCAACAGGCTTGGAAAAAAAATATGCAGTATAGAAACATTTCCATGGGCTACGCTTTTCCCGGCTCTGCACAAAGGTGCCTGATGGTGGGTGCCACCGTGTCCCCGCTGCATGGGTCAGCGAGCCAGACCCTGTGCTTGGTGGACTTTTCTCAAGCACTCCCATAAGAAGGAAATATTTTGACACGAGGGGAAAGGTCCTGGCATAGCAATCAAGAGGGCAGGATCTGCCCACCACTGCTGTGCCCTGGCTGGTGTTGCCCCACCGCTGTGAGCCTTGCCTTGCAGGGGAATGGTGCTTTTCACCTGAAAGCCCTACCAAAGGATCCCCCTGGCTCTGCAGCAAGGAAAGAAGGGCCCAGAGGGACCACTGATGATGGTCAAGGCAGGCCAGTGGGGTTGGAGGAAGCTGAAGAATGCCCAGGCAAATCCTGGCCCTTGGGGCAGGCTCAGGGCATTGCCTGTGGTGGCTTCGTATTGGCTGGTGGCTGCAGGGAGCTACTGGAGAGCACATCCACAGCTCAATAGGAAGATCTTCCGATTGCAAGGGTTTGCTGAGAAATGGGCCAGCGCTAGCCTATCCTCAAGACTCCTGCAAAGAAAACAAGGCTGTTAAACAAAACCCGGGATACAAGAGCATTGCTCCGCTCCCCCAGAGAGCTGGAAATGGATCGCTTTGGGCTGGCTGTGAATTGCAGCTTAGCAGGCGCCGAGGGAAAGCAGAGGAGCCAGGGAATGATTTGTCTCTTGCAATTTCTCAATCGATATCCAGCTCCTGACGTTTGCAAACAAAAAGCAAAGGAGGGAAAGAGACAGGTGCCAGAGCGAAACCGAAATGTGATATTGTGGGTGGAAAGAGACTGCCAGACCTGAAAAGCCTCCAAGCAGGAAAATCAAAGAGGAGGAAATTGCAGGAGAAAAAAAAAAAGTACTCGCAATCAAAAGATGCTTCATCTGGAGACAGCCCACAGCAAAACAGCAACGGGTCTGTACTCTCGCAGGTGGGCTTGGGAAGAAGTCCAGGCTCCAGAAGGTCTGAGCCTTGCAAGATCCAGACTCAGGCTCAGAAAGGCGCTTTTCCCACACAAGACCCCCAGAGAGAAAACAAATGTCTCCACAGCCAGGGCACAGCAAAGATCAGCACCGTAGGCTGGTGCCAATACTGAGAATTATGAAGCTTCACGATGGAAACGATGTGGCCGTCACGGTGGCTGTGAGCTCTAAGTTCACATTGCCTGCACCCAGGAGCTCCTGGGCAAGGGGGCAGCAAACCAAGGTCACCTAAAAAGCAGCAGTTCTGCTCGGCATTCCCCATGTCTGGGCTTGGGAGCTGGCTCCTGCTTGCTGCCCAAGCCTGGGTGGTGCAACCCCACGTCCCCAGCACAGGCAGCAAAACGCCTGCAGGCAGCTTTACAAAGGCCAGCACAAGAGGAGATTCCACGGTGCTGGTGACAGCCAGCCGCAGACAGGTGTTAGGCTCCCTCTGCTTTTGGAAAGCCCATGTCCAATTCAGCCATCGCCTGCCTGCAAAACCCCTTCCATGGGGGAGCTGTCGCGCCGCGCTGCAGCAAGGGCTCTAGACGGGATGCAGCAGTGCTGGATGCCCTCTGCACCATGGTGAACCTCCCAGTTCATAACTGGTTTCCAGACATTAAAAGCACACCGCTGGCAGCCTAGGAGAACAAAGCACATTAGAGGGAGAAAAGTCTGGCCGCGGGATGCAAGTGGAAGAGAGCAGATATGGCGGAGACAAAAGGAAGGAAGGAACAGGATTAAAGACAAATAACATTTAAGTCCAGAATCAGGCAGGATGGCTTGGTGGGATTAGTGCATTCGTCTTTCATCTCCCTGGGGACGTGGGTATTTATCTTTCCTTTCTGGCCCAGACTAACGCCTGCTGCACTCCACGGGATTCCTTCGGCCGACTTCAAAGGGTGCGAGAGCAGGGTGTAAATAAGAGGATGAGGTGGGATGCAGCCCTGATGCAGGCTGGGCACCTTCCCTGCTACTCAAAAAGCAAACCCATCTTCCTGCTCTCATGGGGTGGCTGTGGGGACCCTTCCTGGGGATGAGCGGGACTCCTACCTTTGCTGATGTCCTCGTACTCCAGCCAGAGCTGCCGCTGGACCTGCCTGTTGGGATACCAGATGGAGCAGGACTCCTCGAAGCCGTACACTGCCTCCTGGATGTAGTGGTTGCCAAACTGGTCCAGCAGTGCCACGAAATCTCCACGGGAGGTGGCCCCATCCAGAGAGTGAAGCGCATTGCTGAAGGCTGGGGAGGAGACAGGAGGAGATGCTTAGATCCCAGAGGACCCCAAGCCCTTGCCACCTCCATACATACTTGCGATGGGCAACCAACCTCTGAGCCCATCACCTGCCAGAAGAAGGCTGTATGTCCTCTCGCCACCCCTTTTTCCCTTCTTCTCCCCAGCCCCACACGCTTACACTGGGAGATGGTCAGCTGGTTGAGCCGGACGTGGTACATGACAGACTGCACCTTCCAGTGCTGCAAGAGAGGGTACCCGGACACCTCACTGAAGTTCACCATCCCTGTTGGAGAGAGGACACAGGGGCTCAGCGCCGCTGCCCAGGGACATCTTGCCATGGGGACACCAGGGTGGCCACAACCCCTGGTGCCACACCTGGGGCAATGCAGGCAGCCCAATGGGAAGGGGCCTGGGGAAGGACTGTGCACACGCTATGTTCCCCCAGGGACATGGCGAGGCTTTTGGAGCTGAGGGTCAGCTGCTCTCCAGCAATTAAAATCATGGCTTTGAAGAAAATCGCGTGGGTTCATTTCATCCTGCCATCCGGGGCTCTGCATCGGAAGATAATGAGCCTCCTCCTGCATCCCCTCCTGCTTCCTTCCCAGTGCCTGCTCCCAAGACATGCCCAGGTGTGCTAATTATTTCACTAATGAGAGTTGCGCTTTTTAATGAGCTGTTTGCAGGCCTAGGAACAGTCACCGTCACGCGATGTGTGCCTGGGTGCAGCCAACTGAGAGGCCCTGGGGTCGCCTTCAGCCAGGACTGAGCCGAGCAGGACACACACGTATGGAAGAAACCACACACCTGCTGATGCTCCCACTCCCTCAGGACATCACGGCAATGCTGGAGCTGAGCAGGACCTGGGGTTTCTCCCTCTTCAGGCAAAGGCATCCCGTTCTCTAGCCATTTAACTGTGCATTACGGGAGTCAGAAATTCATGGAGACCAGGGCTGGGTGGCCACTTCATCCTGCCCAAGGCATGAGCCAAGGCAGATAGCAGCTCAGCTTCCAGGAGCAGAGGGACAGAGAAGCCACCGAGCCTGGGCAAAGCCCCAGAAAGTCAACTAAACAGTGCACATAGCTTTGATTTTTGTGACTGGAGCATCCCTCAGTGTGCAGCAACGGGATGTCGAGGCACGGCCACCTCCTCCCTTGCAGCTCCTCTGCCACATAATCAACATGGCATGCCTCCACTTGGCAGCGAAGCAGCAAACTCTGCTGCTAAACGGCCACACAGCAGGGGTTCAGGAGGATAACAACAGGCATCCCCCTCACTGTAACAAGAACTGAAGGTGGAGGATAAGGAAGATAAGATCCTTTGCCTTCCAGTGCCTCTCCCTTCGGTGCTGGCTGCTACCAACAGCTTCAAAGCCTTGCTCTTCCCTGCAAAGTGTTTATGCAAAACCAGCCCTTCCTTACTCAGCAGCTCTGCCTCTCGTGTATTCATAGCAATATCCAGATCTGCTTACTGACAAGCAGAGATTTTACTTCTTTTCCATTTTTTTTGTGCCTTAATCAACCACAAAGAGCCAGCAAAGCAGTGGGGAATGAATAGGATAATTTACTGGCTTCTGCGTCCCCAGAATAATTGCCAGCAGAGTCCCAGTCCCACCAACCCTGCCATGACGCTGAGGCCAAGGTGGCAGTGCCTTCCTTATATCCATGTAACGATGTCAAGGGCAGCAGAGCCCCATCGGAAGGCAGGTGTCCTCCAGCACCTCCAGGCAGGGCTGAGCATCCCCATAGCTGCAGGGGTGACCTGCTGATACAGCTCTCTCAGGGTAGCTCAGCGCTGCCAGGGCCCGGTGGCATCCTCCTCCCTGCCTGCATCTGCCTGCACACACAATTACATTGCTATGCACCCTGTCGGGGCAACCAGCACCCACCAGTCCATGGACGCAGCCCATGGGTGCTCCCCAAAACCCTCCTGGGAGCTCTGCCAAACAGGGTGGATGCACAAGGTCCTGTATGAGACCAACCTGCACCCTGCAAACACCTTCCAAAACACCTTACTGTCCACATCCCTCAATCAGTAGCTGCCCAGTGTCTTCGGCCATTTCAGCCAACAGCAACAAGCACCAAGGGAACAAAGGCTATTTAGGGGTGCTGGCAACTTGGTGGAAGAAAGGTAAATGCTTGAAGGTTGTGTAGGAATCCATGATAACCCTATTGCTTATGACCCACAATGCCCTGGCAGGACAAACTGAAACATTTCGGTTTGGTTGCATCGGGTTTTGAATGATTCGTTACACCAGCAAAGGGTTTCTGATTTGGAAATCAAATGAAAGGTGTTTGGAAACATTTCTTGCTTTGACTAAAAAAAAAAAAACATTCTTTTTGCAAATATCCCAAATATCCAATGGAGGCTTGAGCTTTTACGCCAATCAATTTACAGCCTCTCCCTCTCCTTCATTTTAATGCCTTCCCCTTACCGCTGCTGCTGCTGTAGGTGACTGTGGGATGCTAATGCTAGACTAGATATATCCTGCAGTAGATATACCCCCTGGGAGGAGTAGATAATGAAGCCAAGCACTTTGGTGGCTGCCCTGTTGGGAAAGGCATGGGTCCGGCTGGGCTCACTCACCAGTGAGGAACTCAGGGTCAGGTGTGGGGTCAGAGAGCTCCTCTTGGCACTGGTTCTCCAGGGGCACAGTGGCCACCACAAGCCCATCCGGCAGCTGCTGCTCCAGGCCTCGGGCAAAGTTGTTCTGCCTGGAAGTTAATTGCAGAGAGGAGGGCAGGGCTGGAGGACAGGGGAACTGCCTGGGATCATCCCCACCAGCCGGTGACCCACCCCAAAAATCTACCCAGCACCAAGCCTTTCCTTTGGGCACAGGTTACAAAGATGTCTACTCTCAATGGAAAGCTTCAGATGTGCCCTTCCCACCATCCCCTCCATCTCCTGCAAAGCTTGGCCGGATATGGATGGACTAGGCAGTCTGCTAAGGTCCAGCCCCGGGCTGCTTCCCATGCCGCCTTCTTGGAGAGGACAGCAAGGTCTGACCCTGCTGGGGTCACCTCTCCACATCCCCAACTCACCTGAATGTCCCTTTGAGCACCTGCCCAGCGGCTACCTCCTTGGAGTGGTTGTTGTAGCCATAGAAGATCTCCCCGAAGAGTGTTTGGTTCATAGGCAGTTCACGGGGCTCGCCGCAGTCCCCTGCCTCAGGGCACGACTCTGAGATGAGCTGGCATGACCTCCCATCTGTGCCTAGCTTGTAGTCCTCGATGCACCTGGGGATCCAGCATGAGGTCCATCATCAGCTGCATCCTCCATCGGTGTGGACTGGGGCCACCAGGCCACCCCAGCAGGGAAACTGGGAATAGAGCAGACCCTCCTTCCCAACCTAACAAGCTCAGGGTGGCAGCAGCAAGGTACAGTAGCACCCTCAGGGGTGTCCCTGAGGCCAGGGAGGTGATGGAGTACTCACCCGCAGAACATGAGGATGTTGTAGAGTAGGGGGTCCTCAGGCAGGGGGACCATCTGCTGCAGGCACAGCTGCTCACAGCCCCCGTTGAAGCCATCTGAGCAGTCCACGCCGACATGACGGTCATAGCAGCCTGTGCCATCCTTCATGGGGCTCAGTCCCGTTGGGCACTGGTGGGAGGGGAAGTGAGAAGTGAAGTCCCTGAGGAAGAAATTTGGCCCCAGGGGTGAGATGGAGGGGAGAGCTTCAGCGTTGCTCTCTGTTGGAAATCGAAGCCTGAGCAACACCCAGGGGCACACCCTTTCCCCTCCACAGGAACGCAGCTGTAGCAGTGACAGGGGACACATGAGTGATGTGGGACCTCCTGGAGCACCAGCAAGCAGATGGGCTCTTGCTCTCATGCGTGCGTGAAGCAAGGACAGGAATGGAGGAGATGCCAGCCTCAAAATGTCCCTTCCTGCTGCAAAACCAACCCCAAACTATCCATCCTGAGGCGATGGGAAGGGAGGAAGGGTGCAGCCTTTCACCCTCCCCCTTCTTGCTCACACCAAAGGAGATTTGCAGGTCCCCGGGAGGCCACGCACCACGCAGCCCGTCGAGTCCAGCTTGCGGTCCGAGATGCAGCGGAAGTTCTTGCTGCAGCCCCCATTGTCCTGGGAGCAGTCACGGACGGGGCCAAAGGAGTCAAGGAGGACTTCCAGGCTGTCGAAGGAGGAGGAGGTCATCAGCTCTTCCCTGCGAGGAGGAGGAGGTGTGTCACTGCTCTGAGGAGACGGTGAGGTGCGAATGGCTGCACCACCGGGGCTGTCGTGTGGGTTTTTCCAGAGCTCAGGTTTCCCTCCGGCTGACAGAGAACTGAATGGCAGCCAAGCTTTTAGAGGGATGCAGGAGCTACTGAGGTAAGAGCTACCTCTGAAGGCTCAGTTTTGCAGGAACTAAAGAGGGGTAGGTTAATGGACATACTAATCTCCACCTGAAAAATGTGGGGCCGGGGTCCCAGCTCTCATCAACCACCACGTGCTTTGGGTTGGTCCTCTTGCTCCAGGGATGCATCGCCAATATATTTGCTGAAACACCTCCTAAACATCTTCACCCCATCATTGCGCCTACCTGACCTCCACTGCATCCTCCATCACTGTCATGTCAGTCTTGCACTTGGCCGAGGGGTTGATGGCCAGCTCGGCTGGTGGGATGACGAAGCTCTTGCTCAGTGGCAGCCACATGCCTTCTCCCAGGGTATAGGTGAACCTGCCAGGCAAAGTGGTGAGGGCTGGCATGGAGGAAAACACCAAGCCCAGAGGGCTGCCCCTGCCCAAAACCAAGGCCTTGAACCTCCCCTTTGCTCCACAGGGATGCCAGCCTGAGCAAATGCAGATGGGCATGGTAAAGTGGGGTGGCTCCTCGAAATGCACCCAAATGACCCACAAAAAGCACATGTAATTTAGGTAATTAAAAAAAACAAACAAACAAAACAAAAACAACAACAAAAAAAACCAACCAGAAACCAACTTCCCTTTTTGGTAGAAATCTCCCTTCAAAGCCTAAACCTTGCTCTCATAACAGATGCAGAAAAACTGGCTGCTGGGCATCGAGCATCCCACATGGTAGCTGTAGTAGGACCTTCCCAGCTATGCTCCCATGTCCCCAGGAGGTGGCACAGGACAGCCATCCNCCAGAAAGCAACTTCCCTTTTTGGTAGAAATCTCCCTTCAAAGCCTAAACCTTGCTCTCATAACAGATGCAGAAGAACTGGCTGCTGGGCATCGAGCATCCCACATGGTAGCTGTAGTAGGACCTTCCCAGCTATGCTCCCATGTCCCCAGGAGGTGGCACAGGACAGCCATCCTCAGCCCTGCCAGCTGGGGGGACCAGCCTGTCCATATGCCCTGAGTTGTATTTTCGAGCTCCAAAATGTGCTCACCAGGTTGCCTTTACCCCTTACCGAAAAATCTTGTCAGATGGCTGCTCGCCCAGCACCAAGTCAAAGCCACGCTGGAAGATGGTGTATGGCCAAGGCCTGGAAGAGAAAGACAAGAGCATCACACCGGTGTCAAACCCCCACAGCCCCTCACAGCCCAAAACACTTCCCCTGCTTAGCCCCCAGCTCACGTGCAGAGGGGTCCTGATATGAGACGGCTCAAACCAAGCGAGGACATGGTGGTAAAATAGCCCCAAATCCAAGATCTTAATTTTGGAGTTCCTACAACATCAGATCCCCACCCCAGACCTAACCTGACAATGGGTCGGTGGCGTATGGCATCTTCATTTTGGGGTACGACTCACTCCAGTCTCCCCTGCCCACCCGGCATCTACAAGTCTCATGCTTCTGCACACTCAGGTACCGCCCGCCAATCTACTGTTTTAGGAATTTGCATTACAGCCACCGAATTGGAAAAAAAAAAAAACTAAAACACAGCTGAATCCTTTCTCTGAGGCTTTTGTAAGGGAGTATGTCAGGTCTGGGGCCGGAGCTTCACCAGCTGCTTTATTCCCCTTGGGTATCACTGTTTCAGGAGCGGATCTAAGGAAGTCTCAGCCCCCACAGGACTTTGCAAAGGGGTCTAGAAGACAAGTTGGAAGTTTGGAGTCAAGAGGGAATCTGAAGAGCTGATGGCCCCATCTCCTCCATCCCTGCTGCCCTAGGTAACACAGGGTGATGTGCAAACAAAACTGAGTCACCAGCGCCCTTTGGTGGGACACCCATGGCCACGACACCTTGGGTTGTGCATTCCTGGAAGCGTGGCCCAGCTGGCAGAGCATCACTTGCAGAGTGAGGCTGACAAAGCAGAGCAAGGGGAGGCAGAGATACCTGAACACGGTGGGCTTTGGATCAGGCATCACAAACCTTGCTCCCAAACCCTAAAGCTCCAAATCCCCTTTGCAAGAGCGCAGAGTTGGAGAGAGAAAGAGATTTTCCATCTCGTCACATAGCTGCTGTTAAAATTCAGTGTGAGAGCATCGGGTGCTGCTGACAAGCCCAGGGATTTTCTCCAGAGGCAATTACAGCTCTCCTGCACAAGCACTTTAATTTCTAATCTGAAGTTATTTCAGCAAGGACAAAAAAAAAATAAATTCTGATTGCAGGATTACAGTGCGCTGTCTCATTTCCTTGCTGGGATACAATGCCACTTTCCCGTCTGGTCGGCTGGGAGCGGGGGATTACATTCAGCCCGCAGATCGGATTGCCCTGAATGAGGTCAGCTTCGGCTGGAAAGCGATGTGCTCCTTGCATCTTGCCGATGCCTTGAATGCTTCGCGCCTCCGCCTTCCAGTGCTCCCACAGATGGGTTTTATTCTTGCTTCTCAGGAGCACGCCAGGCAGGGAACAAAAGCAGAGGCACGGTATTGTCCCCCATCGACTCGGGTGGAAAAGCAGTGGTGAAGAGCCCCTCTTCGCTTGCAGCGGAGCTCAGCCCTGGGGCAGGTGCTGCCGAGGAGTAGTGGCTGCCAGACCTCTGCCAGATGGCACATCTGGCAGCCCATGGATGCCGACACATCTGGGACATGCAGCCAGTGGGCTTGGACCTGCCTAGAAGATGGAAGTTAGTGCCCAGGCCAGGTTGCATCCACTCAGGGTTCAATTTCCAACTGTGGCTACAATTCCTGTGGTGATGACTTCGAGCTGGGGAAGAGGTTTCCATGCTCCAGGAAGGGACCGTGTGGCATCTCCCTAGCCTGCCTTACTTTGCCTCTACTCAGGGTCAAAAAAAAAGGCCTGTTAAAAGGAAGGTTCAGCCTTTAGCTATGTGCCTACACGGCAGGGGTAAACCGCTGCTGCCAACCACCATTGAGTCTGCAAGGACACGGTACCTTCTGCAGGGAAGCCCTGGGACGGTCTCCATACAAGACCTCCAGCTCAACAAGAGGCACTTATGCATCCTCATCTCCAAGTAAGCTCTCCAGAAGCTCAGCACCAACATTTCCACCCACGGACCCTTGCTGACTTGTGCCTTCTGCTGCAGAGGACAGGGTGCGATCTCTTCCCCCAGGCACACCTCACCGCCTCCATCGCTGCCTTTTCCCCCCTGTGCCTCTGACACTGTTTCACACCCTCCTTCCTCTCCCGTGCACGCAAGCATGTGCCCACACGGCTGTCTCCCTCCCTGCTTTCTCTGATCACTGGAGGCACCTCGCTGCTCTGGTTTTTGTTGCTCTTGGCAGGTATTTTGGTTGCATGATCTTCAGAGCTCACAAAGGAAAGCAGGACTGATCAGAAGCAGCTCTGCGCCTGATTAGGCTGGATTAAATGGGCCAGAAATGACAGCTCTCAGCTCCCTGCAAGCCTTGGCACTCAGGTAGGCATCTGAAACAACAGAACAGGGATCACCAGGGCAGCTGAGAACCAGCAAACTTCCCACGCTCAGTCAGCAATTTCCCACAGCCAAAGCACTGCCAGCACATACCCAGGATGACCTTCAGGCCTCTTTGCTTTTTCCAGCTGGACCATCAGCTATGCTTTGCTCCAGACCTGGGTTTGAGAGGAAGCTCCCAAAATAACAGCTAAGCCCTCCAGACCCAGTGCTTGTGGTGATGCTCTCACCCACCCCAAAAGGACCCCAGCCATGCTCTAGTTGCAGCCCCAAAGGGATGAAACCAGACTGACTTCCAGCATGAAGAACTGTGCTCCTCCTGGTCCTAGCTCTCTGCAAAGCTCTTCTGGGAAAGACAAGTGGGATGAGAAATCAAAGCCTGGTGCTCGCAGGATGCAACTGTGATGAGCTAACCTGGAGCAGCTGGTTTGAGGGGAGCTGGCAGGGAAGTCAGAGGGGCTGCAGGAGAAGGTCTCTGCAGAAGGCACTAAGAAGTCACTGGATGTGAGCGTGGCTGAAATGCCACGGAAGGAGAAGGTGGTTGGCTGTTATGCACTGAAATAGGTGACTTGATGTCTGATTCCCTGACCCCCAGTGCTCCTGGGGGTTTCCACCCAGTGAGTGGCACAAGGATGGCCATGACAAACCCCATCATGGCAGCAAAGCACCAGCCCCAAGTGCACGCTGGAAGTGAGCGGCACGGACCAAGGTGCTCACCACATCCCTTTACTGTTGGCTCAGGAGTTCAAGCCCAGGGTTAACAGCCCAGAAACGTTCCTGCAGCACCCACACCCCTCCTGCAGCCCCAGGACCTGCTCCCCATGATGACCACAGTGGGGACCCATGAAGACCCAATGCTGCCCTGATGCAAGCAGAGAGTCGACGTGACATGAGCACTGAGTTGCCGACTTCTCCCGCTGGCAATACCCATCCCAGCTCCTCCCCAACTTCATTTTCCTTTGCAATGGCTTTGCCCGGGCTTCAGCTGCCGATGCCTCTCCCCTTTCCACCTCCCCACCCCCTGCCATCCCTTCCAAGCAGCTCTTTATTAAAAATGCTAATGCCGGCACTTTCTCCCTGGGCTGCCCATAAATCTGCGAGGAGAATGAGGCGGGAGGAGGAGGCGGATGGGTGGTTTGGTGAAAGGATCTGAAAGAAAGAGGAGCTTTTTATCTGGCCGTCCTTCAAGCTCGCAAAGCCGAGGCACACAGCAGGGGATAGAGAGAGGCAGAGGGGAAAAAAAAAAAGATAGAAAAAGGGGTGGGAAAAAAAAAGAAAAAGAGGGAAAAAAAGACTTTAAGCAGGAAAAATGCTGTCCTTGTCACTTCAGTGTGTCCCCAACTCCTCTGTGGGGTGGGGAGTGGATAGGGCGTGGGGATGGGACAGGAGAAGCGAGTGCATGGCCAGAGAGGGGGATAACGCGGGCAGAAGAGAAGAGGCACCACTGGGAGGGAAGGGGAGGTGGGTGAGCAGGGCACGGGCTGTTGCACTAATTCAGGTCCCGTGCTGGAAAAAACAGCTGCAAGGCTGCGGGGTGGAGAAAGGGGTAACTTGCCCTGCATGGGAGAAGGGCTGGGGTGGCCCTCACTTGCCCACTTGCCAACTGCTAGAAGAGGATGAGAGCGCCCAGCCAAATGCGGTCACCAAATTGCCTTAAACTGGCCTAAAAGCTCCTCATGCTGGGGTGAAGCCCATTACAAGTTGCAAGGGCACATTGATAAAGACCCATTAAATGCAGACTGTCTTAAATCTCATCAGGGTGTCTGAAAAGGGCACCCAGGCAAGAACAGCACGTGGGGATGGAAAGCCATGGGCCATTGCGTGATGATCTAAGAGCTAAGATGAAGAAGTACAAATGCGGTCAGGTAACAGTTTATTAACTAAAGGCAGAATAAGCTGATTTGAGTTTTGGTCGAGTCATACCACGAACTAACCGCAGGAATTTGGTTTGATGAACAAAGACGAGGCAGGGTTGGTTGGATTGCTGGAAACTGCATCCTACCCAGGAAACGTTAGAGTAAGAGCCGAAAAGCAGCTAATTAACAATGCATATCAAAGTAGGAAGACAGACTGTGAACACACAAA
Source organism: Anarhynchus alexandrinus (assembly GCA_008711295.1). Taxonomy (NCBI): domain Eukaryota; kingdom Metazoa; phylum Chordata; class Aves; order Charadriiformes; family Charadriidae; genus Anarhynchus; species Anarhynchus alexandrinus. The sequence continues at coordinate 3,029,845 of VUYV01000113.1, forward strand.
CAGCACCAGGCAGATTTGTTTAAAACAGCTGAAGACCAGCACAAAAAAAAGCAGCTGATCAAATATATCTGTTACCCATGATCAAAAAGATCTTTTTTTTTTTAAAACTGATGAAGATTTAGGGACCGGATGCATTGGGTAAAAGATGTACTGCAGAGGCATGGGTCTCAGCATGGTACCCAAAATGCGCACAACACACAAAGCCTCGCTGCCATCACCAATAAAGTTCAAAGATGAGCTCGCCCTCATGAGCAAAATTAGATGCTGCTGAGTGAACAGACACTGAGTCAACCCATAATCACTGTAAATAAAAACAAACCAACGGCAAACCTATCTAAACCAAAGGGTTGAAATGAATTTTCAGACAAAAACAGCACCCTAGGGAAACAAAAGAGGTCATAGCCAGACCACGTTGCTCCCAAGCACACCGAGGGATTTGACAAAGCCCCCATGTCCTGGTTTCCTGTCCTCCCCTTTGCTAAGAGCCAACACGGCTTCTCCAGGGACCAACTTGCCACCTGGCTTGTGCTACCCGTGGCTGCAGCACATCGCTCCAATATTGGAGGGGTTAGGAGCATATTAGACAAACAATGGTCAGATATGAGTCAGGGACAGTTGATCTCGCCTTGGGATTGGGGGAGAGTAGAGGATTTGCAGACATCTTCAGATGAGCCTGTGGGCAGCCTTGTTGGGCTAGAGCTGGGAGAGAGCTGATGAACGCAACAACAAGGCAGTGTGGCCTGGTAGCTCAACCTTCACCCCAAAAACCACAAATACCAGGTTACAGTTACAAGTTATTCAGTTAAACGGGCTCTGACAAGATGGTTCTGCTGGACCAAAAAGAGTTTATCACAGGCATGACCCTGTGGAGGCCAAGGGTTCACAGGGGACACCTTGGACAGGTAGAAGAAACCTCCACCATCACAAGCCCTTGCAGGCAGAACTGCACCAAGCAGCACCTGGATATCAGGAACAGATCACAGTGGAGAAAAAAAATCCTCATTAAGCATCAAGCTGGTCTCAGCATCATGATGCTTAGTGTGGACAGGCTTTCAAAAGGCCCTATACATGGTAGAAGCTGCAGGCAGGGATGCTTAAGTGTGGTTTCATCTGCTACCATTTTCTGAAACAAAAATCTGCCAAGTTCAAGGAAGAAACACAAAATGACCTCTGTTTCAAACAGCTCGGGAGAGGAGCTCTCAAAGGGCGGTGCTGAAAAAGCCCCAATACTGCAAGCGTTAGAGCCTCCTGAGATCCCAGAGAAGTGCAGAAGGACTTTGACAGCCCCACCATGGTCTAGGGCTGTGTTGCACCATAGGGAAAAAAAGATCTGCTAGGTTTCTCTGCCCCAAACAGAAAAGTATGTTGGATATGCTGCATATAATTTGTCATAGACAACTTTGGTATATAAGAACAGACCCAGGACAACATGTATCCTGGCCAGGTATGAATACTGTTGCAGAAGGAAAGGCAGAGGCTCAAGCATGAGCATGGAAAGGCTCCCGTGGAGGCATCAGGATGGAGTTGGGTCTGAAAAGTGGCCCCAAATCCCATGGAGGAGTGGAGTGGGTCCTGAGCACCTTTTGGGTTGGCATTGCTGAGACTAAAGCTGGGCCTGGAGCTGCAAAAAGGTCAGAGGGCTGCAGGAATGGATTTGTCCTTCCTGTCTTAGCTTCTCTCCTGCTTGTTACTGTCTATATTTCTTCCCAATTCACCTGAAAGCAGCTTTTTCTCCACTTTCCCTTTAGACGATGGAGCAGCTAGATCAGGAAGAAGCTAGAAAAGAGCAATGTGCGTGGGAGGAAAGGTGTGAAGTTGCAGTCCCACGCCCAGGAGCAAAGGAAAAGCAGAGGGGAAGGACGCAAATGCTTCTCCGCCTGTCCTTATCCATTTTTACTACCTGCCTCAATGGACAAAATCACTTGCTTTCTTGGTTTTTGCAAGGCAGTGGGTCCAGGACACTATTGGTAGCTCTGACTGAGGCACAGGCTGGCACCAAAGCCACGTGTGGTCGTGAATGGCCGTGGGCTCTTTCCAACCCACTGTGAGACAGTCCTAAACCAAATACATCCCAAAACGGGCAAGTCCCTGGCAGGGGGAATATCCCTTCCCATGCCCCAGTCCCCATCACTCAGTGCCTCTTACTAGATGGGCACAGAAGAGCTGGGAACATCCCTGTTGGAAAACTTGTGCCCTGGGGACAAACAGGTCAGGGAGCTGTATTTCTGCTTGTATTTTCCCACCCCAGCAGAGGTACCTCACAGTGGTTTGGGGACCCTGACCACAACACTCAGCATGTCCCCAGCACAGGGCCACATGTCTCATGAGCATCGCCCTGTCCCCAGCCTGGCTCAGGGCACCCACAATGACGGCCACCCTTGTCTCTGACGACCAGTGCTCTGCACTGGGTTTAATTGCTAAATTGCTTTTAAAATGAAAAAAACCAGAGAGGAGGCTGGAGACAGAGAAGCAGTGCTCTCCCTGGAGCCCAGTTCAAACGGACACCACTGGGGCTGGCCAGCATGGGCAGCTCCCCGCAGCTGCCATCCTCTGGTGCCGCAGCATGGTGGGGGTGCTGCCAAGCCCAGCCTTTGATGATTTTCTCTTCCCGCTGTGAAGAGTAATGACTTCAGAGAGGGCATCCTGCCACATGTGGGGACACTGACACCGTGGATTCAGCTGTGGAACGATGAGATGAGGGGAGGGAAAAGGGGGTTGGAGGTGCTGGTGCACATGAGGTCTCTAGTTTTGGGCACACTACCTCCGGCCGTCCCTGGAAGTCCCCAGCTGCATGTCAGAGACTCATGGGCGTTAAGAACCAAATGGAGCATCCCCCAAGAGTCACAGAGAGATGGAAATGTTCAGGAACTTCCACCAAATTGTTGCAGAAACATCAGAAAAATTCTTCTTTGCACTTCCAAAGGTGTAAAGCTGTGGAGCAGACGACAGACAGCTGCTCTGTTCCCTCAGGCCATGGCATCGAAGCACTTAATTTGCCTAATTTTCAATGGGTTGTCCCCATCCTGCAGCCTCCCTCCTCTGCTGGGGTCAGCAGCCTGACCTCAGCACTCCTCCCAATGCCTCGCACACCCAAACCGAAAGCCCCACAAAGTGCAGGATGACAAGGACAGTGCCTGCAAGGGGAAGAGGTGGAGCCTCGATCCTCTCCAGGGGGTGTTTACTCTGAAACGGAACAATAGCCTCTTCTACATCACCTCTGATTATTTCAAAGAATAGAATTCCTCACCTCCCGCAGACCTGCTGCAGAGCCCAGCCACGTGCTGACCTTACAATTCACCGAGATGCCTCTAACTCTTTTGCCCAAGAGCATTTGCCACAGCCCTGCTACACTGCTGCTGAAGCCCAGCAACTCATGTGAGGACAGTCCAAACCTGGGCACGTTGTGGTGGACACACTTACCCCTGGTTCGTTCCCCACTCGTTACGGATGCAGAGGTGCTTATGCACAGGGTCCTTCATGTAACCTTCATAGCAGAGACACTCACCTACGGGGAGAAGGGGTGACATGAGGGACATGGGAGGACAAGGCTTTCCACGTACATCCCTGTCAAACCAGCCTGCAGCCACCCAGGGCACCTGGAGCGCCATTCTCGCACATGGACCAAGGCAAGAAAGCACCTTCCCTCCAAAGCTGGGCTGAGCAGGCAGAGGTGAGCTCCCAAACCCACACCAACCGCCTGACTACCTACCAGTCTCAGGGTCACACTGGTGCTCACAGGGGTCGAGGAGGCGCCGGGCACAGAGGTCCAGGGCCCAGGGCCCACTGGAATTTTGCTGGGAGAAGAGGACGACCTGAGCCGGGTTCAGCCAGTCGCTGGCATCCAGCTGGCTCCCCTCCAGTAGGATGAACCGGCTCCCTGCCACCAAAAGGGGAGTCAGCACAGTGACCTACTGCTGTCCCTTCCATCCCACGATGGTCCCCTCCATCTTGTGATGGTCTCCTCCATCCCGTGATGGACCCCTCCATCCCATGCCCACCCCCTTCATCCTGAGATGGTGCCCCCTGTCCCACAACACCCCTCTCTGTTCCACAATGAACCCCTCTGTCCCATGTCCATTCCCTCTGCCTCATGATGGCCCCTCTATCCTGTGCCTGTCTCCTCTGTCCCACAATGGCCACCTCCATCCCACACCCATCTCCTCAGTCCCACACCTGTCTTCTCTGTCCCATGCTAGTGTCCTCCAACTCATGACAGTCACCTCCATCCCACGATGGCCCTCTCTGTCCTGTGCCCATGCCCTCCATCCCATACCCATACCCTCTGTCCTGCACCTGTCCCACCTCTGTTTTCTCCATCATTCCCTCCTCCTCTCCATTACAGCTTGCAGGAGCGGGCGGCAGGGCAGGAGGGAGAAGGATGGTGGGGGTAGGACCACAGGATGCTCACCGTCAGCAATGAGATGCTCGGGAACGTGGAGAGTGATCTTGACAACAAGCGGGCAGCTCATGTGGGAGGAGCACACCAGGCTGATGACACAACTCGTCACACTGATGAGGGTCAGCGTGGTCTTGTTCACAGGGCTTCGGGGGGAGCCCACTGCAAAACACGAAAGCACAGTCAAACCTGAGACCCAAGGGATCCAGGAAGATCTTGGGGTGCAGCCAGAGGATCTCAAGATGCAGAGACTCTGCTCAGCTCCCTGGAAATCCAGCATCAATCCAATCAAGTGGAGTCACTTTGGATTTTCAAGAGCATGAAGCAGCCTTTGCTGTGGCAGCCTCTCTATCTTGTCTGCTGCAGCTGGGGTCGCCCTGAGCCCCCACAGCCTGGGCTCTCCCGCACTCTTGCACTGCCACACACCGAGACCTTTGTGGCAGCAGGACTTTAAAGTGGAGCAGTTATTGAGGAGAAGAAAGGTAAATGCAATATCCTTTTCCCCCCACTCCTTCTCAGCACTTCTCTTGGGTTAATTTTGCCATGACAACAGCCTCCTTGATGCCTTTGAAAAAGCACCGGAGAGCCCTAACTGCTCAAGGCACACAGGTCTTTGACTTTTCATCTCTCAGCTGAAGAAGCTGAGTGGAAAAAGTTGGCTGGGGGCTGAGCTATTCCCCATGGAGACAAAGCCTGAACCAGCCTCCCAGCACAGGCACTGGGGATGAAGGAGATGGCTCCCAGGGCCCCCACTGCCAGAAAAACAAGGCACTGTCCACAGAAGGAGGGAAAACAGACAGAAACTGTCCTCCCCGGGTAAGTAAACCTCCCAAAGGGATGGTGCAGGGCAGTCGGGAGAGACCCCTGCCCAGGGACAAAGCCTGTCTCCATGCTCCATTACACATACAGCTCATACGTGCATGGTGCCAGAGCGAACCCACAGCAGCGCCGTGCCGAGCAGCGGCACGGGAGCTCACAGGCCAGCCTTTGAAGCATGTTACTCATTAATACACACCAGAGTCTGGGAGAAGCCTCCAGCAAAAAAATCAGAATATATTTCATCCTCTGCTGAGAAACTCCACCGGAGAGCAACAGCAGCCCGCTGCAGGACCAGGGACCGGTGCCTGCCTGCGGCAGCCCAGATCACACCTGGGTTTCCATCTTTTGCTGATGTAAAGTCTACAAACATGGAGAGCCGATGGTAAACAAGGCACGAGGAGCCATGGCTCACTGTCCACCTCCATGCCTTCACCCACCTCGGCTGCGTCTCCGGCTCCGCGAGGGGTCCGTGTAGAAGGTCAGTTGGGGATCGGTGTCTGCCTCTGTCCCTGAGTCCCCCTCAGGATTAAGAAATGCTGAGCCAGCTGCGGAGGACAGCGAGTGTGGTCATGGTGGGGCTGGCACCATGCCACCCCAAGCCACCATATCCTACATCATCCCTTGAGGGCAAGCCTTGCCTTGAAGACCAGGAGCCCTGTCTGCAGGGCACAGCAGGACAGAATCTTCTCCCCTTCCCACCACACACAGCCATGCCGCCTGCCACAGCTCCAATTACCTTGCAACTTTTCCCCATGGCTGTGTTGGTATCATAAAATATTTACCGTGGCCAACACCCTCTGCATCTTTGCAACCAACCAACCCAACGTCATTTGCATCCTTGCAGACGCCACTTTTTCTGCTTCCTCTCCCTGGCAAACCCTCCTTTCCATGCTCCCACCCAGCGCTGGCCTTATCTCTCCATCCCAGGAGAAGGTGAGTTGCTGGAGCGTGGGTGAAAGCCCAGAGCACCCGTCTATCCCGGGGACCCCCTTACCTCGCGCTTTGTTGTTGATGCGCTTGCGCTGGCTGCTGGAGGTGTGGGACAGCAGCGTGGCCTGCTGGTGGTTCGAGTCCACGGGGCTGGTAGCGATGATGTTGTCCTTGTACTTGTTCATCAGGGACAGCTTGGCGTTATCGCTCCCTGAGCAGGAAGAATTGAAGGCAAAATCTTTCAGGGATAAAGATTTAAAAAAGGAAGGGAGGCAAGAAAGAGAGAGATTTCCTTGGATCCATCTCCAGCATCTGCATGAGGTGATCAGGGTGCCATGGCCAACGGGCTGAGCTGCCCCCAATGCACACTCATGAGCTCCTCAAAGCCTGAAGGGGACTGGCACCTCCACAAAGCTAGCCAAAAGCTGAGATTTAACATTCAGCCTCTCAGGGCACTTCTGCATACCCAGGTCTGTAAAGAAAATCCCTGGAGAGCTTTAGGAACCACACCGTGGTCTTCCCAAACTATGTCTCAGTTCAGAAGGCTCCAGTTGGATGGGTCAGTTGGTAATGCAGCCAACAAGCAAGCATGTTACAAGCCTCAAAGAATCCCTGTTGGTGATCAGAAGACAGTGTTAACTCTGAATCATACTGATGGCAAGTATAACTTTGCTACTAAAAACCTCAGCTGAAGAAGACACCAGAAATCCTGGGATATAGAATGGAATTTTGGGGATCACCATGGGGTAGCTCAGAGGTGACACCATTCTGGTTGTCCATCAGGCCACAAGAACCACAGACCTTCTCCTCAAAGCTCCACCCTACGTTGTCCCAGCCACATCCCACTCAGCAGGAACTGCTCTCAACTGGCTGCAAGGTCTCCCAGCGATGGAAGCGCCTTCAGAGTGCCACCAACATCTCACACGCAACAAAACCCCAGAGAATTGGGAAAAATGCTCAAGGGAAAACATGTATAGAATGATGGAGACCAGTTGGAGAGGACCCAGCTCAGCCCATGCCCCACTGCCCCATCCCCACCTGGTGTGAGGTCCATGCTGGCCTTCTCATTGCAGCCCTGCAGCGAGTCCAGGGTACGGGTGACCTGGCTGGCAAAGTCCTCCCCACCGTTCATGCACTCACGCTGGAGGTGGTGCCGCAGGTCAGTGATGTCATACTCGTAGCCATCCAGGATGGGGGTCTCACGGATGCTGAGCGTCCCACTGGAGTTGTGGCCCTGCACGCGGGCGTTGCGCAGGCTTTCCCGCCCATGGCCCCCGATCAGCACCGAGGGGATGTAGTGGATCTCGTTGGCCGCCTCAGCGCTGGCGCTCTTCTGGGGCTGTGGCACCCGGCGCCGCTTGCACCACCGCCGGCGGGTGTAGAGAATCATCACCAGGCAGAGGATGGAGAGCAGCAGGGCAATCATTCCACCCTGCAGGCACAAATGCAAGCGGGGCTCAGCTGGTGACCAGCGCCAGCCACCCCGGGGATGCAAACGCCCCAGAGATGCTCCAGGGTAGCCAAAGCAAGGGCCTCTTATCGTGCCGGTAAGAGGGTACTGGCACAGGGAGAGCCTGGTGCTGGCCAAGTGCTCCTGGCTGAAGCCTGCCTTGAGCTGGACTGGCTTTGAAGTCACCACCAAGGCATAAAAAAGCAGCATTTAAAGCAGAGCGTGTTTCGTTTCACTCTCCCACAACACGTCTTTGAAAGCAGAGATCAGATTTATTCCAGGCAAACGCTCCTACGGGCAACTTTTTCTGACCCATTTCCAACCGGTTTCAGTGCTGTCACTCTCAATCTTGTGAGATTTTCCCAGGGTATCCTGCAGAAATTGCAGCACAGATTAAAGGAGATCAAAGCTCGAGACAGCCAGATGACTGAAGCGTTGTTTGGGGAACGCCTGGGCAAAGAGACTGAAAAAGCTCCTGCCCCGCGGAGACAGACCCTGAAACTGCACCCAGCCCTGCCACCTTGTCACTGTCCCCAAGGTCACCATCCTGCAGAGACATCGTCACTGCACACTGATACAGTCGGCGAGATGAAAGCCCAAGTTGGCCTTTTACGCCCGGTATAATAATAATAATAATAATAATAATAATAATAATAATAATAATAATAATAATAATAATAATAAAGAAAACAGAACCAGATAACAGCTCCATCATCATCAATGACTCTCACCC